>FMBT01000536.1:0-59928 GCA_900095095.1 Fragilariopsis cylindrus CCMP1102
ACTGATGCATATCTTCTGACTTGTGTTGATTTCTATTACTACAAATGTAGCTAATATAAATCATTTCAAACTTGCACATTTCACTTTATTTGAGACTAGAAATTGTTACTGAATACTAATTATTCGAGTCAATCAGCAGTGATAATTTTCCTCGAAACAAAAACTGAACAAAAGAAATTTGTTTTGACATGATTACTTATCATGGTTCTGTAACAGAAAGAAGAGAGAACAGAGAAGATTCCTCAGGTAGTAATTCCCCATCAAAACTTGGCCGCCATATTGTATTGCTGATACATAACCTTTCCCCATTCTATTGATAATATCTATATGCAACCTGTAGGAAAGTATGATGAATCAGAATGCCGCACTTATATTGCAACTTTATACGGGGATATAAACGTGATGGACTGTTATGTAGCAATCAAGGATATGATGCAGCACATGATCAACACACAACACATACTTCACACCAAAATTTCAACTTAACCCAATATTTTCACCCTAAAACCTTTGCGGTAACCTTCATTCCATTGGCTGAGACACTCCATATGGACTAAGTTAACTATGATCTCCCTAATGCTACCATTGTTGTTGCTGTTACTGGCTTTCATCATCGTCACCTCAACACCACCAATTTTGCAACAAAACTTCTTTTTTGGTTGAAAAAGAGGCACCACCACGAATTAATCTTCACCAATCAATTTCTGCACTAGTAATAAAAGCAATAATAATAATAAGGACTACATTATTTGTTAGAACAATGGTGATATCATTTGTAATGAAGGTATTCTAGAGGATATCAAAGCTGGAGCTGGTACTGCTGATGCCACTGTCAAATTAGGATCATTATATATATTATAGATGGTACCAAAATTTTATTGCAAATAGATGCCTCTACTTTGCCATCTACCAGCAACAATCATCTTGGTGCAATCTGGGATGTGGGTATCCTTTACCATTCAAACTTTCCTTATTATGATCCCTCTCAATCTGTACACTCTATTTGGTCTATGATATAGTTTACAACAAGTGCCTGTGTTCTATACGTATACACATGGGAATAAAACAAGTCCTCACATTCCACACTAAATCTTGTTTCAAGACCATGTGCTAGTATAATAATTTGTTTATTTGTTAACATTGATGAAAATCCATGCTATTTATTGGTAATTATTACCACCTCTGTTGTTATTCACCTCACCATAACATGAGAAAGGAAGATAATGTAGGTATATTGTGCAGCGAGATCAACAAATACTGTTGATACATATCACAAGGACAAGAAAGGATGGAATGTTGGAATCTACTAAAAAATCTACTAAAAATAAGGTGATCCCTCACCACACACACACACACAGGTGTAATTTTGAGAAGAATTGTTATGAAAGAGAATATAATGTGAAGGACAGTTGTAGTTACCTTCCCTATGTAAATTGCAAGATAGAGGAGTATTCCAGGAGGAATAAGACCAGATAATGATGGGCAAAACAATATGCCATGCCCTAGACTGGTTTTGTTTTAAACCCATATTATCACAGAGTTCTGCAAACTCTGCTTTAAATTCAGTTCCATTATCAAATCCAATTTCTTTTGGGCGTGGGTATCTTGACAACCACACACTGTCAAGGATTTGTTGGCATCTGTATGCTGTTGGAGGACCATATAACTGTTGTTGTTCAAACCACCCAGTGACTGGATCGACCATGGTCATTACATGTATTTCATATGTAAAGCCATTTGAATTCACTACTGACTTTGGTCCCCATAGGTCTACATTAATTCTATTCCATCGAATAGATTCTGCATCCTTGGGTGGGAGTAGTGAGTACTTTTTCTTGCCAGCTTTCTTGTACATCTGGCATTCATGACAGGTCTTGACAAGCTGTTTCACATGCTTGTTGAGACCGCTCCAAGTGAATACTAGCTTGATTGTTTCAATCATGCGTTTTTCACCTGGATGAATTAAGATATTATGATACCACTCTAATACAACTTGTTGTTTTGTTTGGGGTACCAGGATTCTATTATTCTTGTGTATTAGTTCAATTCCTTCCACAGATTTGTACGTGTAGGTCGTTGAACTTGTACTGTTTCTTGCTTTAATATGGCCGTCGACCATATTTACTAAGCTTTCATCATTCAGCTGTGCTGTTTGCATTGATTGTAGATCCAATGGATATGATGATACGTTGTCTGAAGTAGTCATCAGTATGTTGTTATCACAGTCAAATCCATCTTCTGCGAAGTTCGATTCTGACATAAACATGCAAAGATTCATCATCTTTACATCTTCATACTGTAGTCTCTTCTGTTTCTGTTCCCACACTCTCAAGTCATCAGCCTTGTCATTAAGATCTAATCTTGATAGAGCATCTGCAGCATCATTGTCAATGCCTGCAATGTGACCACTTTTGGATTATATTCTTCTACAAGATTTCTCCATCTCATCATACGTTGAGATGGCAGCTTGGCATACAAGAGGTTCAAGTGATCGGTATGAACCGTCAGATCTTGTCCTCTAATAACACCAGCAAAGGCTTTAGTCCTTCTACTATTCCAAGGAGTTCTTTTCTCCTACTGTATAGTTTAGCTGTGGATCGCTGAGTTTTCTTGTATAGAATCCAAGTGGCTTGCCTTCTTGTACCAGAGTGGCACCCAGTTGGATGTCACTCGCATCGGTGTACAAGTGGAAGGGCTTGTCGAAGTCCGGAAATGATAACAGTACATCTGTTTGATCATTTCCTTGGCTTTGTTTAAAAGCAGTTAGATGCTTTTCCAACATAAGAAATGGAATAGGACGCTTGGTACTGTTCTTTTCTTTGTTGAAGCTGCTGCTAGTTCATTCAAAGGGGATAGGATATGACTCCTTCCTCTGAAGAGATCTCTGTAGAAATTGATCATTCCTAAGAATCTTCTTAGTTGCTTTCCGCTAGTTGGTGGTAGTATACGATCCATTGCTTCAATTTTCTTTGGCTGTGGACCGATGCCTTCACTTGTAAGCTGGTAGCCAAGATATTCTACACTCTTTTGCATGAAGAAACTCTTCCTAAGGTTAGCTTTGAATCCGGCATCTTGCAGACGCTGCAGAACTTGCTCAACCTTTTGTAAGTGATTTTCTGTTGACTCATTCACTCTTTGAATCACCAGTATATCATCGATGTATACAAGTACATCTAGTCCTCTAAGTGTCTCTGTCATTACAGATTGAAACATAGATGGAGCACACGCAACACCCATAGGCATCCGTAGATATCTATACTTCCCCCAGGGTAGTATAGTTGCACATAGCTTTTGGCTTTCTTTGTCAAGTGGAATTGTATAAAAACCAAGAGATAGGTCCAGTGCTGTAGCGACTTGAATTTTCAAGCTTTTGCAGTGTTTCGTTGATTCGGGTAGTGGAAATGGATCCACTTCAACCCACTTGTTCAACTCGCGGAAGTCTGTTACGATACGAATATCACCAGTCTTCTTTGATACACCAAAGATGGGAAGCCCAAGGGCTATCTCGTGCCATGGTATTCTTCAGTACACCAATAGACACCATACTTCCACTTCCTTCTTAGCAATATATTCGTAAGCCTTGGAAGATTGAAGTATCTTCCTTTATAGGCACCACACCAGGTTTTAACTTGATGTGTGCAGGCTTACAGTGTTTGAGCGTACCCAAACCTCCACCAAAGAGACCTGTTTCGAATTTTCGAAGGGTCTTTTTCAGTTTTTCCTTGTTGGTAGCATCAATATCTAGTCATTGACCATGCATCGATGTTGACCTTGGAGTAGTTGCATTCCAGCATCTTGTTTTGTCTCTCTTCTGCTTCTTGTAGAAGAGGGCTATCAGTGTGCATGCTATAGAGCATGTTACAGGTGCGCGACTGCGCAACTGACCAATAGTCTTTAGGGGATCTTATCTTCATTCCAATGAATCTCTTGTTCCTTGAATAAGATATTGATACCCATATTCCATAGGAGATCATTCCCAATAATAACATCATACTGTTGTTTTCTTGGGTTAGACGTTTCATCCACTTGGAACTTGTATTCGATGGTTTGATTCTTCTGATTTTCGAATTCAATCATCTTGAAGCCCACGCTAGCTGTCATTGAAGAGATGAATGTACTACCATACGTCTCATATTGATAGTATTTCTCTTTTGACAGCTTGGTTCGTCGCTTCTTATCTGTAAACTGTTTCAGTATCATTGACTTGGTACATCCAGTGTCTAGGAGACATCGGCCATAGTATCATGTCCATTGACATTGATAGAGAGCAGACTTCAGAGAAGCGCCTTGCACCATGTATGGCTTTGCCGACTTGGATATAGTGTACCATCAACAGTACCAACTAGTACCGGTGTAGGCCTGTGAAGGATCCTACCTGGTTTCTTTGTTGTTGCACTTCATCTCTTGAAGTACTTCTTTGCTTGCTTTTTGTATCGTTTAAGATCTGAAGGATCGAAATTGATATTTCTTTCACTAGGATCAAAGCCAGCTGATGCTAGTACATGCATCTGTTCTGCTTGATTCAATCCCTTCTTCCAAGGCTCATCGTCATCGGAATCACTTGAATCGGAGCTTGCGCCGGTGTGCTTTGCAAACATGGCTTTCATGTATTGCTTAGCTTCCTTGTTGAAGGTATTATAATTGTTGCCTTTACGACCACTGTTATTCCCTCCTCCAGATTGGAGCTTCCAGCATTCACCTGCATGCCTCTTGCCACAGGTGTCGCACTTCGCGTTTGCGCTTCTCTCCACCATTCTGCTTTCTATCTTGAAGAAAGAAGCAGTACTTGAAGATTTTCCTTTTCCTTTCTGCAATTCAGCAATATCTTTTGCTTGTTGCAACTGTTCTTTTACAAATTTTAATTGTTTAAGAATACCCGGTTCAATCTCCTTGAGTTTGGTGATTGATTGGACGTATGTGTTGCTTTGTAAGCACCACCCATCATCGTGAAGTTTCGTGAGGTATACTGGAGATAGAGCGTACTCTAATATCTCTCGACAGTTCTCTTCATCATACTTGTAGGATAAAGTCCTTTCTTCGCGCCGGCATCCCACAAGCACATAGGAAGGTATAGCTGGAACGTATCGAAACGTTTGCTCCATGCTGCTACTCCCAGTTGTGGTGAGATCTTCATATTACGTATGGATCTCTTTAGTTGAATGAAGCTTGATCTTCCAAGAGTTTCATTACCAAATATCTTGAGCTTAAGATGATACATACATTCACGGATGATATGTGTTATCTTCTTTCTCTTCTGCGCTGCATACCAGCATTGAAGTACGCATCAATGGTAGCATCATCAGGACAGTCGTCTCTGATCTCATCTCTGATAGTTTGATCTTCAATAAGGTCAATATCTTCAGCATCGGAATAGCCTTCAAAGGCTGTTTCCACATTGCTTACGATGGTTTGTGCTTCCTTGTCCACGATTCTTCTAAGGAAGGTTAATCGTGCTGCTGGTGCAAGAGCTACATTGATCTTGTCATTGTAGTTCTTGATCCATAACATTAACTGTTCAGGTGTTTCATCACCCTGTAAAATGTACATCTTATTATCGATTCTATTTCCATTTTCAGTTGTCTTGAGGATCTGCGATGGGGATTTCGTATCCCATTCTTCTGCGTCATAGAGGAACGGTTTGAACCCGCTGATTCTATGGACCCTCTTTGCCTTGGCTGCCTCCTTGGCTGGCTCTTCAGCGTTGTTACGGTTGGATTTTGCCATGGTCAAATCAATATTTTTAATATTAAATCGAACGTGTTTGTGGTTGTGTGGTTGTAATATTTCCATTACAATTCCTATAATTTTTGTGCGATTGAATTTTCAATATTGAATACTCAGTGCTAGAGACAGTGATCGCTGTATTTAACCCGTTGGGCACCTGTCAGTTAGTGTCAGTTCATTTAAAATGACATTTACTTAGTTAGGCTTGTGTAATGGGTACCTTACACATGTTGCTAATCCTCTAATTATTTCTTTTAATATATCCATACATTGTTATGTATTTTTGTATAATACTCTCAACGACTTATTTTACTTAAGCGTTGGAAGTTAGACACGCATGCCTTTCTGGCTGTCGTGCTTTATTGAATGTGTGCTTGCGCGCACCTCAATCAATATATGACTCATTCGATTAGAATAGCTAATTCTATTTCGCTTCATCATATCATGTGATTTTCTTCCAAGTTGATATCAACAATGGTTGATACTGCCTTGAAGCGATACGATGGAGCTCTTAGACTCCTCCATATCTTATCATTGTTCAACGTTCTGGTATAGGAGCTTTCTCTCCACCATGGTTGTTGTCGTCCATTCGATATCACTCTTGGTGTTATCGATGCCTACTTGTTTCGAACAAGAGGTACGTAGTACTTCATTTTAGATAAAATATTACGTCCTATCTTATTGTCAATAACTTATTAGTAAGATTTTAAAATCATGCCATGCCCTAGACTAGTATATAGGGAAGAGGCTTTCTATTGTGAGATAATGTATATTATAAGCATTAGTATTGGGTTCTATTCTAGAGAGCTGCTTCCATCGTAATGGAGGCAGTTCATTTGATTCGTTAGCGATTGATTTAGCGATGAATCACTAGTGTTAGTCCCGTGATATATGTACGCACTGCAGCAGGGGAACTCTTGATCTGATACTATCACTACCACTACCATTATTAATCGAAACAATCGAATTCAAACCAGCAAGTCCTGGAACAGTTACTGTTTCAACTGTCGGAGCGAGCGCTTGCATCGCTCTCACCCTGCTTATACGTAAAAGGTTTTGAGCATGAACAGATGGGCTTGTAGTATTAGTTTCAATGGAATCAATATCAGAAGCATCATCAGAAAGACTACTATCGAAATCGTCATCACTACTTTCATCCGTAGAAAAGGAATCTAGATAACTGCTTTTCTTCTTTCTTGGAGCAATAGACATTGAACGTACTGATTGTGCAATTGAAGCAACAGGTGAAGGAGAGCGTACCTTTTTCTTTTTCTTCTTCTTCCTTTGACGACGATCAAATTGCATTGTTCTCTGGGCCTGGCGCATAATCTGTTCAGTTGGATTCAATGCATTGTCATCATCGTTAATTTCATAACCAAGCAAACCACCGGCATATGCAGTAGGTGGTATAATACTTTCGTCCTCCTTGAAAAAGAAGAAAGCATAACTTAGTGTCGACCGAGCACGTGGTAGTTCTACAACAACACCAGTAGCACCTTTCATAACTCTTTTCCACTTGCCATAAGGGTTTCTTGGACATTTTTCAATTGCTTTTGGAAGTTTCAATTTGTAGGATTTTACTTCTTCAGCCTGACAAGCCTTTTTCTGAGAGGTTCTTCGAATAGTTGAGTTTCTTTTCGTCAGTGGTTTTTCCATTGCATTTATAACACCAGGAACGTTAGCAAGGCCTTTCCCAAGAGTGTATTCAGCTTCTAGTCGAGACTTGATTAAAGTCATTGTGAATGTAATATCTTTACCATTCGGTCCAACTTCAGTTTGAAACGAGGACAAGTTCACACCGGAAGGGATATTAGTACGGATGATGCAGCCTTCTCGACTATGAACATTATCGGTGTAGTCAGGATCATCAACGTCTAATATGCCAATGAACGGATCAAGAATTTCAAATGCTATAGGGCATTGCCCTTTGACAAAGTCAGCTTTTACAAGATCTTCCATGATGATTTCGTCGATATGTCGTGTAGGTGTAGGTGTATGTAATTCTTCTTCCTCTATCTCTTCTTCTTCTTCTTCTTCTTCTAATTGATCACCACCAACTGTTAAAGAGTCGTAATCGTTGTCTTCTTTTTCTTCTTCTTCTTGATTAGTAGTGCGTCCTTCTATGATCACTTCTTCGTAGATTGCGTCTCTGCCTGGAATAAACCCGTCTTCTAAGTGCTCAGCTGGAATATCACCAACTATTTCGGGACGAGGTTCGAAGTTTCCTTTCTTTAGAAATGGTTTTGCAAATTTAACAACTAGAAACAGGATAAAGTTGAGTTGTAGTTCTTGCTGAAAGGGGTGATATGGGTTGTTGTAATTGTTGTAATTGTTGTAGGGATGAAATACAATACACTTACGGTTACCAGTTGATTTAAGAGGTTTATTTGCTTTCCACAGAACAATCTTGTCGTAAAGGGCAAGAAAATTACGACGCAGATTACGTTCTCCTTTCTCAGTATGCTTATGATACTTGTGGCTTAATTCTTGACCAGCCTCTGTGTGGTCAAAGAAATTATCGTATTGTGCTTTACTTCTATCAATATCACCAGCGTTAATAGCTCGAGCAACAAGAGCAGCGTCGTCACCGTTGGGTTTCCACGTGACTACCTTTGACATTGTGGTAGAAAGAGAATTGTGTGTTGTGTGATGAGTAATATGATTTTTATTTTCTTCTTCTCTACATCACTTTGGTTAGCGCTGTTACCCAAACAGCGATGCTATGTCATCGCTTATTGGATCAACCAGTACCTGAACCAGTGTAACGGTCAGTGAAATGGTAACGGCAAAAGCAGTCAGCGATTATACACATACATCCTACTCTCATAACAGATGTGGTGTTAACATAGAAAAAGTTTTAAAATGTACCCCGGTGTGTTGTATTGAGCAGTCCCACTTCAAAAAATATCAATCATTATGGTACTTAATAAAAAGATAGTCCCCAAAACTTGGGTTTGTACGTGATTTTGTACTTTGTTTAAATACAAAGTTGAACTTTGTATTTATGCAAAGTTATGCTTTGTACTTTGTGTTTAAACAAAAAATATACAAAGTTGAGCGGGTAAATTTAGTGACCCGGGTCATTTTTTGATGTGACCCACTACTTTGACCAGCTAAATGAATTACGTGGTGTTTCTAGTTAAAAACTACAAAGTTGAACTTTGTATATGTATTTGTACTTGTATAAATACAACGTTAAAGTTTGTATAAATACAAAGTACAAAGTTGAACTTTGTATTCAACTTTGTATGAATACAAAGTACAAAGCTCAAATGTGTATAAATACAAAGTTCAACTATGTACTTATACAAAATACAAAGTTGAACTTTTTATTTAACCTAAATACAAGAAGAGAACAAGCACCCTCGCCACTTGTATCTACGAGCTCGATTCAAAAGAGCTCGCAAATTTTTACTTAATGAAGTTTTACATGACGACACACTTTTCCCAGGTTCACTTTTTAAACGACAAGCGATCACTTGACACACATGTTACATACATACCGTTAAAATATTTCTCTTACTACTGCGTATGTATGATACTGTTATTACTATTCACAGTTTTAGAATGGCTCACAGTGACAGTTTCAATTGTATGATTGTTGCACAAATATTTCTGTCACAGCAAACATTAGAACAACCGTTGCTTCTACCGTTACTTGACTAGCCGTTGCTATCATTTTTAGCTATTTAAAGTCATTACACAACCAACCCCACCCTTAACCCATCAATATCAAAACAACAGTATATATCATATAGTTGGAAACCATCAACATCGAATCGATTGATTATCAACCATGAGTGCCAGTCGTCGCTTCACTGATCTCCCTGATGAATTTAGAAGGCAAGGATCAATCATGCTTGTTGGCCATCCCCATCTTAATATGAAAGATGAACAGTGCGTTGAAGACTTCGGTTCGACCCCATTTATTCTTGGGCAACTTTGGATGATGCTTGTTAATGTAGGCCTCCCATCGATGTCACTTCCAGTTCATTTGTTGTGGTGGTTATATCTTGTACGTAACTACCCAACCAAGAGAGTATTTTCTAGATTATTACATGTTGTTGGGGTTACTTATCGAAAATATTTACAACCAATCAAACTTGCCATGATGATATTACAACGAACTGTGGTAAGTCTTTACCAATCGAATATATGCACATGCAGTTTCTTTCTATGATATTGTATTTATCATGTTACATCTCACAATAAACTTTATTTTGTGCTTATTATTACCAGATTTCTTATAAGAATAGAACTATAAGAACCCGTACTTGTGGATTATCACACGATGGCACTGATTACCTTTGTCAGAACAAACCAAATGCAGTGATGGTTAGGAGAGTCGCATGGGCGCCATTCCCATTTGATCCGAATTACTTTAGCCACAAGTTTAAGAAATCAGGGTTACGATATGGAATTTCTGTAGACATTGGATCCGGTGAGATGGTTGGTGCACATGGACCATTTCCGTGTGGCTTATGGCCTGATATTAAGATCTATAAAAAGTATGTACTACCTTTGCTTCAGCCAGGTGAGCAAGTAGAGACGGACAGAGGGTATCGTCACCCTTCATGTCGCAATCCAGAAGATTTTCTATCGAAAAGTGAAAGCGTTGCTAAGTCAAGAGCAGCATCAAGGCATGAAGCAGTGAATGGCCGGTTGAAGAATTGGCGTTCATTAAAGCAATGCTTCCGTCATGATCATCATGAACACAAGTACTTCTTTTTCACTGCTGCTGTTGTTGACAACTTGATGTACAAAAAATATGGCCCATGTTTTGATGTTTCCTACTAGTTGAATATTACTAAATAGTATTTGATTGATTCAATACATTATTAAAAGGGAGTCCGTTTTCCTTTACTGTACAATAACAAACTAAAATAAATTATTTAATTTTAATAGATAAATAAATTGGTTTTAAATATACAAAAATTTGCACTATTATATCTTTATTCTCTTGTTGTATTGTAATGGTGATATATATATATATCTATATGTGTATGTATTTGCATTTATTTCTATGTATTTGTTTGCTTAGTTGTCTCGCATCAATCATTAATCATTTATGATTTACTACTACAAACGTATAAGTTTGAATGATATATGTGTCAGTAACAGTCATGATCAATTGGAATAATCCATCGTATTAGATGGTCGATATGGAAAATAATCAAGTGCTGTTGTTAATACATAATCATCATCAATACCACAATTTTTACCAGCATCCGTACCACCATCCTTACTATCACTCATACCCCCATGGTCCATACCCCGACGATCAAATCCAATTTGTATCAATTCAATACCATCTTGTTTTTCATTTCCTGCGTTCAATTTGTTGGACTTTTGTTTGTCTTCTTTCAAATGAAGTGACGTTCCTGCAACAAAAACTGATCCCCTGTGATGAAGAATATTCCTAAGTTTGCATCTCAATCGCTTCTGAAGAGAGAAGTGTCTCTTTTGACTGTTATTGTCATCGTCATCCAACTGAAAAACAAAGTCATATCCAAAGATTTGGAAAGCAAGTTTGAAGACAGAATTTAGTGTAATATTCATGATATAGTATCTGAAAGCCGAAAAAAAAATATGATGATGTTCTTTTTCTGTATTTGATCAAAAGTTATGGATTTTATAATTTTATTTGTTTGTACTTTTTGTTTAGGCTGTGTTGCTATTGAAAATGTGAAGCGATGGGGTCGGAGAGATGATTTGTTTTTTACTAAGAGTCGTGATTCGCCAACAGCGATTGTTACACTTAAGCCAATTTGCTGCGACACAAGGTTCAACATAAAAAAAATCAACTGCAATTTCAGCGCATAGCAAATCGAAAGGATGCACAATTTTGTATTTGAAAAAAATCAACTTTCATTCAATATTACCCGCCTCCTCAATGGCTCATTAAAGGAAGTTCGCCGCGCGAGACGACAGTGTGAAAGTGAATTGCGAAGTGTTCCTCGCCTCGTTATTTTGTCTATCTACAAAACTGTCATACATCATAAACAATATTTTAAGGAACTACAAATTCTATCACCTTCTGAATAAGTTTCATCTACAATTTCAGCCTGAAACTATCAATTCTACTTGTCTTTCCAAACAAAAGTTTGAGTACAAAATCATGTGTAAAAACGTTAACTGTGTCCATTGCGGGAAACCAACGTTCAAAAGTTGCGGTTGTGGAATGCAAGCCAAAATTCTAGAGCATATAAGATTCGAAGATCGGTGCCCAAATTGGCCGCATGTAAGATTTTCTTTTTGAATCGCAGCTACGATTAAAGATTGTATGAAATCCAGTAATATATCATCGCCCATCTCGCTGTTGTGTACATAAAAGCACATCCCACGTCCCTTATACTTCTTTCGTTCTTCTTCTTCTTCTTTATTACCAACAGGGTTCCGCTTATCCATGTCACTACCAACACAACTCACAAGTAAAGACAGCACCTGTAACACCATTAAATCCAGTTGTGGTTACCAATGCAACTGCTGCGGCAGAAGAAGCGGCTCTTTTTTAGGAATCGTTATAACATATCAACATTGTAACGCAACGATAATGATAAGGATGATGGTGGTGATGGTGATGGTGATAACGATAACGACGATAAGAGATTTGCAGCATCGATCCAATTGATTTACAATACAGTAGTACGGTTAGACGATATAATGCATAGTGTATTTAATAATCACGGGAGCCGAGGAGGCACGTTAAAGAAAAAAGCCATACATTAGAAGACAGAATTTATCATAAATGAGGTCAATAATGTAAATATATATATATATTACAAAAAGACCAGAGATTCCCTTAAAACTAAAATCGAATGTTAATTGAGTACCTTGTGTGTCTTTAATGGGAGATTTCAGTATGTTTGTTTTTTCCTTTCGTCAGTACCTTGGTTCACCATCACTTAATGTCATATTAGTTGCACCTCCTTTCGAACTCACAATTAGTTCGGTACAATGAATATCCATTTGGTCTTCTTCAATTTTCTATGGACTAGTCTCAGCAGAAGCATCAACAGTGTCATCAACATCAACATCATCGTCATTATTCTTCTTCGACTTTTTATGTTTCTTTTTCTTCCTCTTATTACTAGGATTCGACAAGCTTAAATTCCTGTTACTGTCACTGTTATTGTGATTAGTAGTATTAGTATTCTTTTTTTGTAATAAAGCTTGAGTATACTGTTCTCGTTTCTTCGTTAATTTTTTTACTTGAACGGGAGACAATTGGTGTATTAATTCATTACTTACTGCGTGTGCTGTCAGTACCTTATTCACTTTCTCCAGTTTTTTTCTTAGAGTCGTCACATCGTAATTATTGGTATTACTATTGGCGGTGGAAATAGTGAAAAGACTAATACCGGCTTGTTGTTGCTGAGAAGCAGTAGTAGTCGCAGCAACAACAGTGTCATCAACAGTGTCATCAACAGTGTCATCAACATCAACGTCAACTTCATCGTCATTGTTCTTCTTAGACTTTTTATGCTTTTTAAGTTTCTTTTTCTTTTTATCTTTTCTATGTTTCTTTTTATTTATTTCTGATTCCTCAAGCTTCACTACGACATCGTCATCATCATCATCGTTATCGTCATCATCGTCATCACGTTTACGTTTACGTTTCTTTTTGTCTTCATCCTTTTTCTTCATTTTCTTACTTTTCTTCTTCTTTTCAATTTCGATTTCGGTCCCTCGTTGTTGGAGATCATCATCGTCATCATGATCGTCATCATTATCTCTTTTTGCCATGATCGATCAATCGTTTCAGTTTCAGTATCGTTCCAGTATCGTTTCAGTATCGTATTGTATCGGATTGTTGTAGTGTTGTATCGGTAATAGATCGTGTATTTTGTTTCTCTGTTTGTTTGTTTAACTATTATTATAGTCCTACTGTATTATGTTCTGTGGTTATTTCTTGTTTTTGATTTCGCGCTATATTTTTACAAAGAATTGAAAATTACCAGGTGCCCATAACCCTGAAAATTACGTGGAATGCTAGATTTTGCGCGTGCCCGCACCTCATTTATTGGCGATTTTTACTCATATTTTCCGGCGATCAACGCGATGATTGAACTATCGAGTAGTAACGGCAATAACGGTATGTATGTGCTGTAAGTATTATTTCAAGGGAGTAGGCAGAGAGCTAGCTAGTCCACGGAATCGAACCGAATGAAGAATCAATCAATCGAAATTGAAGCATTCAAACCGATCGCCATTGCAACACTCTTTCGGCAATTACCTCTGCTGTTCTATGTTGTTCGCTTGTGTTTCTGTTATTTTTGCACCAAACAAACAAACAAAAATCTGTTTTCTGTTTCCGTTTCGAGCATGAATCCCACGGTGATACGTTGAGAAAAACGTAAAAATATAATCAAATCAATCCACGATGGAAGATCCCTGTACGCATCCGTGTGCTGAGAAATCAAGAAATATGAGCAATGCTATCACTTTTTGTCCAGATAATCGTAAAAATAGCAGCAGTAGCAGCAACAGCAACAGCAAAGACGACAACATTAGAATGCTTAGAATGCGACTTGGATGTCAGAGGACCTTGCAAGATATGTTATCAAAATCTGAAAGTGAAAACGATGAAAATGATGGTGACGACAATTTTCATTCGGAAGAAATTTCGTTCCACGCAAAGCAAAACGCTATTATTAAAAAAAGACGGTCGCGACAACAACGACAACAACAACAACAGCCCCCACGACGACGTTTGATGTTTACTTCCCCGCGTGTCATCGCATCCGATGAAGAATTGTTTCCTTCCTGTCATTCGCTATATAAAGATTCAGATGAACGGTGGCAACAAATCTCCAATCAAGCGGGATCACATCGACAGGATGGTATAGGTATGGCTATTGGTCGGAGGATCACACCTACTGCATTGAAAGTTGGATTGACAAGAGCAGCTGCTATTCGTGTACGATCGTTGAATTTATGGCTAGATCACAATAAGGATACACTACCCGAATGGCTGGATGTAATGTCAGAGGTTTTTGTTAATCTAGAGCATCTAACTCTTACCGAGGATGTATTTCCAGGAGAAGATGATTTGGCAGTCAGCGCACGGATGCGACGTCTTTACGTGTTATATAGACTACCCAATTTAAAGTCGATTGACGATATGGTAGTAACACCAGCTGAACGAGAAATGGCAAACCCGGGTTGTGTTCAACTCAATAAGTACGAATCATCATCAATTCCTATTCAATGTAGTAACAGTTGTGATAGTGATACTACGAAAGAAATCCAAGATGAGGATTTTTGTTAGATAACACTGATTACGGAGTAATAGTGCCGATCCCTTTATTGTTCAGTGCTGGGAGTAGTATTGGTGAGAATGGTGTAGAATTGCTTACCACGAAATTTGCAGAGTGTATGAATCAAACAAATACCGATACAACAAGTCCTACTACAAACTCAGACACAACGATGTCGGCTATTGACTCTGACTCTGACTCTGATGATGAAATTTTTATGTTCGACGATGATGATGATGATGACGATGATGGATTGGTAGGTCCATCATTTTTAAAAGGTGGCAATTCTTCTGAAAAGAACAGCGTCATTGATTCTGACGACGTAGCAGATGCACCATCCAAAAAGGATTCTATGAATGATATACAACAGCCAATCACGACGTCCAAAATTGAAGATGTACATTGCACGAAACGTCGGGGTGGTGGTGTTGAAGTCGAACTTAAAGGAAATAGGGAACAAAGATATGGCAGTGCGGATCAAAGTGTCGGTTCGATTACAAACAACATCATGCAGTCTGGTGACAACAATGAAAGAAGGATCACAACATCTAGGGTTCGCACATTGCAGAATGATTATAATAGTAACATTGAGCTGGTTTGTGACATGGTTTCAGTTGCTTCTACTAATTTTGAATGGTCAGCAGCTTGTGGTGTTTTGACATTTCGGAAAGATAGAGGTTTTTGTTGTGCTCCCCCCATGGTTAAATTTCCCTTCCGTAATAGGAAAATCAAAAGTAATTATGTGCCGCCATCGGATGTATCCGCTCAAAAAGCTAGTATGAAAGTTGTTGAGAATTTACGTAACAAACAACGGGAGAAGGAATTAGATAATCAGCTCGCGGCTTGTACTCCAGTATCACGGCGATCTAAATTTATTGGTACCGTACCGCAAGAAGTTGGATACTGCCAAATATCAAAAGCTGGTACATCATCCTCGAAAGCAATATTTTTCCCGTCAGAAAGACGTTCTTCTATTGATAGTAGTACATCACATGAAAACGTTTCCGATTTAAATGTTTCTACAAACCAACATCTTCCTCCTTCTAAATCATTGGCATCGCCGTTCCCGATGCAATTTCGAGAGCGACAGAAATCGATTCCTTCTACTGTCCAACTTGAGGTGGAAACGTATGAGGCAACAAATTCCCGAAATGATCAATCGAACGATCATATTATACTCAATGAAATGGAAACGATCACAAGTCCTACATCTGTATCGACTACTGGTTTTATCTCTCCGAAAAGTATAAACCGTAGGCTCAAAACACCAACAAAAGGAGATCTACCACCCACGTGTCCCTCCGGAGGGATGAGACGAGAACAACCTGCCGACATTCTCACCCCGAAGCAGCGAAAATCCGAGAGACGACTACGACGTAAGATAAAAGTATCCAAAGAGAATGCCCGTTCAATGTCAGCTATGGCTTTCAATGACGACGACGACGACGACGACGACGACGAATTCGGAGAAGAGGAAGATATATCGGATGATGAACTACGCATTACCATTTCGGTTGATTCTTGTATCTCAGATGATGAATTGCGCCTTAGCATGACGGATGATAGTATTTCGGATGATGAACTGCAGATTACCATGTCGAATGATGAATTGCGAATCTCATAACATACATGCAGCTCGTAATCTCGTCAAGCTTTTCATAATTTATAAATTTAAGATAAATGATAGACTATTCTACTAAAAAACAAACGCTCTATTACATCAGTACTATACTTTTGTTGCACTCTTCCAGAGAAAAGGAGAGAAGAATGATTGTTGTTCAGTGACCCTTCCACAGATTCTAAATGCCTTATAATCGACAATATTGACGTGGTGCGATCTAGTCTTACTTCGTTTCATATCAAAGTGTACTTACTACTTCAAGTATAAGTAAGCAAGTACATGTTGGTAAATTCCCGTCACCTTTCTCCTCAAGATTGTCTCGCAGCTCTTTGTGTTTGTATCTCTTTCAATGCTTCACGTATTCTATCACTATTGTTGATGTCTTTTTTACTTTGTTAATACGTTACTTATTTGACTTTCAATTGTTTACTGTAATTTGTTTTTGTTAATTATACTTGTTGGTGATGTTGAGAACTGAAGGTTGATCAGAACTTTACTTATATCAGATTACCTAACAACCTTCAAAGTAGCATGCCACAGGGCAGATTTCTTTTGCTAATGCACCTGATTTGGTGATGCTGTTGCATTTTTTTTTCTTTTTGATCTTCTTGCAATTAAATCTCTTACCATTTTCTAATTTGATTTTACCAGACTTATTCTTACATGGGGGACAGAAACGTTTACATAATGATGGACAGCTATCTGCAACAAGTACACCATCAATTTTTTTTTTACACTTTTTTCCTGTTTTCTTTTTCAAATACTTTTTGCATGACTTTCCTTTAAAATCAAAATCTGATTCATCAACATTATTACATTCATAAGGATTTTTTGTAACAGTTGGTGCACCAGTTGGTGTACCAAAACCAGGAGCAAAGCATCCCTGCGTATTATCTTGACACCATGGTCCAATGGTTGCATTTGGACTATCTATACGATTAGGACAATCAGTACCATTCAACATATCACTTGTATAAACAGTATCAGTAGTCTTTTCAGCCCATGTGGAAAGACATTGATTAAAAGCAAATGCATCAAAAAACATTCTATCCATATACTGTACTTGTGAGACATCCCATGAGTCAATAGATTGGTTGAAATTATATGCATTAGAAAACATAAATCTCATAGTTGAAACCTGAGAGACATTCCAAGAGTCAATGGGTTGGTTGAAAGAATTTGCATCATAATCACTAAACATATTACTCATATTTTCTACCTTAGAGACGTCCCAGGAGTCAATAGGTTGGTTGAAAGAAGATGCCTTATCAAACATAGTTCTCATAGATTTTACCTGAGATACATTCCAAGAGTCAATAGGTTGGTTGAAAGCTTTTGCATTACCAAACATTCCATTCATATACTCTACCTTAGAGACATTCCATAAGTCAATAGGTCGGTTGAAGGATGTTGCCGCAAAAAACAAAGATTCCATATTCGTTACCTGAGAGACATCCCAGGAGTCAATAGATTGGTTGAAAGAAGATGCCCCACTAAACATTGATCTCATAGTTTCAACCTGAGAGACATCCCATGTGTCAATAGATTGGTTGAAATTATTTGCATTAAAAAACATTGATCTCATAGTTTCAACCTGAGAGACATTCCAAGAGTCAATAGGCCGGTTAAACAAAACTGCACTAGAAAACAAAGATCCCATAGTCGTTACCTGAGAGACATCCCATGAGTCAATTGGTTGGTTGAAATAAGTTGCACTACTAAACATACCTTCCATATACTTTACCTGAGAGACATTCCATGTGTCAATAGATTGGTTGAAAGAAGTTGCACGAACAAACATACCTTTCATGTCCTCTACCTTAGAAACATCCCATGTGTCAATAGGTTGGTTGAAAGAATATGTAGTAAGAAACATAAAATACATTGATGTAACCTGTCCAACATCCCAACACTCTATTGGATCATTAAAATTATTAAAATTCCCTCCAGAATAACCAGAATAATAATCACCAGAATAATCACCATAAAACGCAAAGTACATATCAGTAATGCCCGCCGTATTCCAGCAACTAATATCAGGATAATCTGTCTTACAATCTCCATATACGTAACAATTAGTCAGATAATAGAAGGGACCATCATAACTAGAAACGTCTGGACGTGTACCAGGGCATTCAGAAGCACAATCCAATGAATCAAGTTGACGGTGATGTTGATCATATTGTGGGTGGTAATGATAGTAGGAATTAGTCATTTCCTCCTCCTTATTGAATTCTTCATTATCAATGAGGGACATTGTAGTAGTAACAGCATTCTTATATTCTATATCTTCTAGAACAGAAAGTGGAACACAATATCCACTAGATGCATAGGACGCATCTTCTGGTTCAAAAAAGGCAAAATTTGCTTCAATTGCTTTGTTTTGAGGAACACAAGCATCATTAGGAGACGAGCAGGTACCACGATTTAGATGACCATAGTCCATCTTCTTAATACCTTCTTTATCCAAAGAGATTTTCCTCTTCATTAAAGAATCGTCGTCAGAAGTAGCAGTAGCAGTAGCAGTAGCAGCAGCAGCAGCTGCAGCAGTAGTAGTAGTAGAAGAAATATTGCATTCCTCCAATGATTTTCCTTCTTGATGTTCTTGATGATCTACTAGATGATGAATCAGTTCCTTCTTTTGCATGATATCACCTTTATCATCAGCAAGCTCTACATCATTTGCTTTGTTAGGATGACCATCAATGCTATTTTGAATCTTCATTGGCTCAAGATAGGACTTTTTGTTCTTGTATTTGACTTCAATTGATTCTTCAAGGATTGATGCTGTTACGTCATGTAGGACAGAGTCATGGGGTTCTTCCATAGCCATTGCGACCGAAGTCGTCAAAAGGCTTGAAAGGAATGGAATTAACGCAGAGGAAAATCTCATTGTTGGTTGGGAGATTCTTGATGATCGAAAAACAATTGGATGTTATACTGCGTTTTTCTTCTTTTTCTTATTCTTTTTGTGATATTGGAATTATGTGCTTTACATATCTCTCGTTTTCCTGATCTAAACTTAAAAAAGGAAAAATGATTATGAAAGTGTCATGCATTTTCCTGATCTAAACTTAAAAAAGGAAAAATGATTATGAAAGTGTCATGCATTACGTTTGCTAGCCAGATTACAAAAAAGATTGCTACAGTACGAGCCTCCTGCGGGAAGAAATAAAGTTGCGCGGGTACTAGTACCGTACGTACCGTACAAGTGATAGATGTCAACATCACAAGTGATAGATGTCAACATCAGAACAGTACTAGTAGTACATGTACTGTTTTAGATTGCTACTGCCCTGAGAGGTGAAGTGAACCACGAGTAAACTTGAAGCGCGACGCGATGGGATCCTGCATACAGGAATGGATCCGACATTAATTGTTGAAACTATTACACATTCTTAGTTGTCCTTTCCATTTACATGAAGTTTACGAGCAACTTATTTTTGCTAGTATAGGCGTAGTTGATTTTTGGTGGACATTTGAGAAGACTATAGATGTTTTTAAGATATCATACATCAAAATTAAATATAATCATCAGAAACAAATTGTAGCAGCATCACATAGATTGACTTAATTTGACTCGACTCGACTCAACTTACCTTTATTCAAAAACAAAGGATGTACTATAGTTTGTTTACTTTCATGACATTCCTTTGAGAAATACAACAGTGTATTCGAATAGTCATCACCGTCATTATTGTCACCAACGTCATCTATTTCCGATTGCACCGAATGGAGATTCATAAGTGATCGTCGATGCACCAAAATGGACATAACCATGAAATTTCCTCCAACAATTATCATATTTGGAATATCATCATTGTCTGAATCAGACTTGTTCATGGGTCCCTTGCCTCTCCTGCTGATAGACCACCGGCTGTGTGACAAATGCCGCACCAACTGTATTGGAAAGATCTTGGAGTAATATCCCATGAGTCATTGATCCATTTTTGGAGGTCTGGATGTGTATTTGCATTCTCTACCGACGATCCAAGGATGACACCGTCCGCTGCCCAAACTTGACCGAATCTTGCATTAGATACGGTGGTTTGTGACCACATTGACATTTTTAATACTTCTCGCCCCCTTTCGCTGCCTCGTTCGCCATCAATAGCTGCGCTTCGTCGTTGTCGATGAAAACAATTAACACTGAAACTGAGTCTGAGTCTGAGTCTGGTGTTTCCGTCTCGAAATTACTACTGTTATAATAGGAGGATGGCGATGATGATGATACTGACGAGTATGTGCCGATAATACTTGCAGAAGAGAGTGGATAAATCGGTCCTAAACATTTACTTTTTAGTGAGACCAAACACCACGACGTTACAATAAGCAGTATACAAATATTGATTTTGAATTCTATTGAGCGAAGCTGTTGTTTATTTTGCTGTTCCTGTTCCTGTCGCTGCTCCCGATGCAAGGATACATTAGGTAGCAGCAGCACCTCAGTCGACCCATACTCGTATTTCATCCTAGATTAACGTACGGTTATTGAATAATTCACAAATCGATAAGCTTTTATTATCTCCATCGATCCATTCTACTTTGGTTCATTTGAAATTATTGTAATCGTGCTTTTTTAACTCTGTTGGCCCAAATGAGACGCTGTAAAGATAGATCGATATTTATCTGTCTCGGCTATTCTTTTTATAGTGTTCAAAACAAAACGGGTACTAGATAGATAAAAGTAGAAGTAAGAGAAGGGAATATATTCAATATGTGACGTTGTATCGTCACGTAAATTGTAAATTAAATCTTCGGTATTTTTATTTATTCTGAGATTTGAGATTTGTCATGCATGAGCTGTCGGCTTTTTGATGGAAGCAATGAAAACAGTGAATTCTTGCGCACGTTCGGAAATTTCCAATCGTGTACCCTGTGATAGATAATTTACGTCGAAGTGGTAATAGAAAGAAAGAACCAGTAAAAATACAGGATTTTATATTTCTATTCATAGCTATATAGTAGAATAATAACATAATACCAGTACGAATTTTAGTACATACATGATATTATAGGTGAGTTGAACTTATTTATTGGTTCAATCGTTGTTATTATTCGACTTGAGTGATAAAGCGATTGTCTTTTTCAAGCGTTCTGCGGGAGAAAGACTCCTCAAGATACCGGCAAGTTCTAGCATTCGAACACCTTTTTGTCCTTCTTGGTGTTCTTGCCAGCGAGAGATGTCATCGGCAAGCACAAGTAACGCACCCATATTTCCTGGAACAGACATGGTGTTCAAAGGTGGATAAAATTCTTCCAGCAACATTCGTTGAACTTCAGGTCGAAGTACGGGTCGTAGATGGAACTCTGAATTTCGCCCCATGCCCGTGACAATAAGCATATTACTTTGTGTTGATTCTTTGTTGGCCAACGTCGCGGCTTGCTGCCTCATGGCAATACGAACCACAGAGTGTGTCAACGCGACATTCAGACCATGTAGGTCAAGAACAAATTGTCCATTCTTTTTAACAAAGTCGAAAGGTAGGAACCCGTCTTGAACACCCGACATGAACATCTCATCCGCATCGTCATAAAGTCCATTGTTGTGGAGAGAAGTCACAGCTCCTATGTAGATCATTTCTTCGTAGACTAGCCCGTACTTTGTAACCGAGCTGGTCAAATCTTTCTGAAGACAAGTGGCAATTAATTTTCTGATCTCTTCGATGCATCCTTTTGCAGACAATACACGGATTGCAGATAGAGCAGCTTCCAGTCGAGGTTTTCTCCCGCTCCACTCTGTCCAATCTTCTATGACACGGACTGACCAAGCGGATTGTGATTGCGACTCTAACGATCTCGTCACTGCTATTAATGCAGGGGTCAACCGGTTGTATCTATCTTCAATTATATCGTTTGAATTATTGTCGCTGTTTGATAGATTAGTTCTCTCTACGTACGGACGAAGGAATTGCAGTGTATTGACACATACTTGCCAACGGTCAGCTTTAGATGCGGCTTGAATAAGTGATATCCAATCTTGTGGCTGCATGCCAATGCTTGTCTTCGATGGATGGGCATCTGTGAGAATGCGAAGAATCCCAAAAATATCGTCTTCGTTAGACGGAACGTCAGAGATATGTGACATTGCTATTTCATTTTGATCAAGTTGATGTTTAGTTCGAATCTTCCTTGAAAACTCTTGTATGTCATTGGTGTACCACAGACCAGACGATAAACTTCCCTGCTTAGCGCATTCTCGAAGAATGAAGCTATGAGTACCTCTTACAGTTTCAATCACACGAAGATTGTCAGCAATAAACGACCCGTCTTCATTCGACGATAGAACATCATTATGAATAGAACGTAATAAACCCCGGCAAAGTTTCCATTGACCAGTGGTCGCACACGCACGAGCTACTCTACCTAAGGTACTCGGCCGTGGACGTACCAAAGCTTGGGCAATTTTATATGCACTGTACGCCCGTACCCGAGAAAGATTTTCTCCTGTCGATTCATTCTGCCCTTTCAATTTCGCAGCAGCATCTATTGCAGACTGCGCGTACGCCAAGGCAAAGCCTTCCATACAGATAGTTGTCGGGGGAATACCCTTGGCACGCATTTTCGACAAGATGTTATAGGCATGAGCGAATTCGTTTTCTTTCAGGCAAATTTCAATAGCTTCAGCATAATGAGAATCAACAAGTACCGGTATCTTGTTTATAACATTGAAGTCATCAATCAGGCCAATGGATTCCAAGAGCTCTTGCTGTGTCGTTAATTCCATAATTGAATTTAGATCATCTCGTCCTTCAATCAATTCAATCAAACTTTCCAAGATAATCCTTTCTCATTCTTCCCAATAGCATGAATCATTGCAGTTAGAGTCTCGCCATCCATTGGAATCCCCCGTTGGAACATGAGCTTCAGAATATCTTTAAACATCCCAAAATCTTTCCAAAATATCAAAGTAAATAGTCCTGCGTTAAACACGCCTGTTAGCGCATTCCGATTGACCATCGCAGAGTCTTGTAAACACTGACGTAAGACAGTCATTAGTTCATCGCCGTTGGTGGAAGCATCGATGCAGTTGCTGTAAGTAATTGCATCCCGATCAACTCCTTCATTTTTCATTTGATCAATTAGGGACAATATGGTTGTTGTTGTTGATTCTGCCTGATTCGTTGTATGATGATGGGGAAAGTCCCTATACCTAAAATTGTATTGTATGTTACAGTGTCCGGTTTCGTATCCAAATCAAAATGTTGGTGATCGTCCTTCATTTGATCAAGAAGATTTAGGGCGATATCGGTTCGCTGTTGCTGATTCATTTCTTTATTTCGTTGTTTCCATAGCTTCTTCGTATTTTTATTCCTCCCTCTCCTCGTCGTAGTTGGCTGAAGAAACTTATTTTCTTTGTTATCAAGTGAGAGAAGAGCAGCATTATAGACCCAGGTATTTGGTGGAGGGGGGCTTAGAATGTCTACGTCATCATCGCCTTCAGCTTGCCGAATATTGTTATTATTATTATTATTATTATTATTATTATTCGTCGTCCTCGTCGTGTAATAATCAGTTCTCATTTCTTCTAACAGACGCAAAGCTGTGCGATGATTTTTCAATGAGGCACATGTCTTTATCACTGCAGAATACGAATATTGATTAGGATTTGGAAGTTTGGGATTTGATTTCATTTGTTCCAAAAAGTCCACGGCTAGATTATCATTTGTTGTGGTCGTCGTCGTCGATCGCATGATATTAGTAGTAGCACCAACGGCGGCTCGACCCATGGCCTTAATAGCCTGTGAACATGTCACCGTATCAGGAATAACATCATTGTTTATCATATCATCCAAAATGATCATCGTTAGTTCTGGTCCATTTTTATGATGACCGAAATCATTATCATTACTTCTTCTGTTACACAGATCTTCTGCCTTGTCTTGGAGTTTTAGAAGAGAACTGTACACGTAATTATTCCTCCATCGTATCATTTCGTTGTTATCATATCTGTGATCTTTATCTTTACTACTGAAACCATTTTTATTTTTATTGTTACCATCAGGGAGTGTACTAAATAAATCCATAGCGGCATTCCACTGCCAGCACGTAGAATACGATAAGGATTTTATGTTTGACCACATTGATTTATTAGAATCAGTTGTTGGTGTTGTTTTTGATATTGGTATTGTTGGTGCTGTCGTTGCATTTTCTATTGTAGTTGCAGAAAAATTAATTGGATCACACATCATTTGGTCTATTGATATCGAATCGGCGAGGATGGAGAGCAATATACTTATTGTATATGCATCGGGATGAATATAAATATTGGAGTAGGAAGACGAAGATGGAACCGATAACCATGACGTCGTCATTGATGGTAGTGATGGTGATATTGAAGATCCTTCCCGTATGATACTATGTTGTCGATACAAGTCAATGCATGCCTTCGATTTACCTCGACTTGCCATGGATTTCAAGAATATATTAAGTTCAAATGCTGTTGGTGGACCGGATAGAAATAAAGGCAAACGATTAGTATCATCATTATTATTATTCCCAGGTTCAGTTGTGGTTATTGCTGTTGTGTTTCCAATCATTATATTCCATACTGATTTCAACTTTGCAGCATTGGACTTGGTTTGTGATAAAGCATTAATCGCTTCACCAAAAATTCGAGGTGTTAGGATCGGATGATTATTGGCAAAGGCCACACTACCAGAAATCAAACGTAAAATCATTTTATAATCATGTGATTCACCAGCCTGACGAAGTGCTGGTATCAAAGCCCGTTCTAGTACTTCCTGTATAGAGGAGAGTAATTGGATCGCACTTACACTGCTCGTATTTGTGTTCGAATTATTTTCAACAACAACAATATTCTCGATCCCATCATCCTGATCGTCGATAGCAGCATCATCAGTATCGCCATCTTCGTCGTCGAATTTTACTTCTTTCACCAGAATAGGAGTAATCTGTTTGTCAACTTTATTGTTATGCAGATAGTATGCCAAAGCATTCGCTGCTTTTATATCTCCTTTTGTTTTCCGAGCCCGTTGTAAATTATTTACGTAAGACCATAATTTTTCTAACATTTTTCGTTCGTTCTCGTCGGTTGTTGTTGTTGTGGTTGTTGTTGTTATTGTTTCGGTATTGCTTTTGTTTTTGCTTTTACTTTGATTCTTCGTGTGATCAATGTTGTTGTATCTACCATTGGCGGTGGACTGTCCCGGGACGACACCCTCCAGTATCATGGCGTCGTTTCTGTTTCTGTTTCTTGTCCTTCGTCGTCGTCGTTGCATCGTCGGATGATTAGACGATGGCATTGTTATTGTTCCTGGTTGAGAAGAAAATTGACTATAGCGATAGGAATGAGGTTGATTGATGTTTCCTCTTGATGGCGTTGTTGTTAACAATCCGTTTACCATTATGGAGTTGATTGGCGATGATGACCGTTCATCGTGGATGATGTTCTTGTTATTGTTCTGCCAGAGGAAGTCAATTAACAGTCCCGACGAAATGATTAGTGCAATCCTAACAAAGTGGACTTCTTTTCCGCAATTTTTGTCGTATTTTCGGCATGATTGTCTTATTTAATTCCGTCGTATTTCGAGTATTGGAACGTCGTCTAGTGTGTCGATTTTTGTGCTCCCAGTTTGTTTACAGTATGTTATTTGTTTATTCGTGATGTTTGATGCATGATGGTATGTAGAAAGAGAAAACAGAGATTTGAATAATTTTTATTTTTCAATCACGACATCAAAAAATTCTCGGCGATGGACGAGATTGAGTTCTGACGACGGCAGGACGCCAGTGTTCATGGGTGAGGTCAACAACAATCAAAATACTGTACTTGAAAACAAACAAATCGACTACAACACAACACAACAACAACAACAACAACAACATCACAAGTTGAAAGTACAAGAGTGTAAAGCAATCTTGTTCTAGTTAGTAGAAAAAGAAAATCTGACCATAGACAAAGTTCTCCGATCGAAATCGTTGACGCTGTCTTCAAAAAAAAACTGGACTAATCGTAACGGTATCTGATATATTACGTACCGCACACGGAATAATATCATGATATCGAATTTAACTTGTCGAATAGCCTCCGCGGTGGTTATGCCACTGCGGCGCAGCAGACCAAGTGCGATCACAAGATTGACAAATACAGCATATTATTCCACAAGGACATCCCCTCTTTACAAAATTCATAGCTTTGGTGGAGATGATACTTCGGGCAATAAAGAACTATCGGAGGAGGAGTTACAGCAGATAATGGATGACGAAGAAGCTCGAATGATCGCCGAAATGGAGGCGAAAAAATATCCGAATTGGAAACCGGGACAACGAAAACGTCCGTTGATCAAAACACACAATGAGGAAGAATTTGAAAGAGAATTATTGCCGGAAATTTCCTGGACAATCCGATTTGGACCCTTCGAGATAAACGTTGTGGTGTCTTAGCCATCAAGGTTGGTATGATGCCCGTTTGGGATGATACTTGGGGTGTCCGACACCCTACGACAGTGTTATGGTTAGATCGGAATATCGTTCTGGGTCATAAAACTGTTGAAAAACATGGATATAATGCAGTAAAGGTCGCCGCCGGAGAACGCAAACTCAAGAATGTTGGAAAGTGTATCTTGGGACAGTACCAACATGATCCAAAACTGGCAAAATCACCACCGTACACCGTACGAGAATTTCGTGTGACAGACGAATCGAATCTTCTACCACTAAATTCTACCATCCATGCCAGACACTTCGTACCTGGTCAAAATGTGGACGTATCGGGTATTTCGAAAGGAAAAGGTTTTCAGGGTGCCATGAAACGACATAATTTTAAGGGTATGCCTGCCACTCACGGTACCTCCCTCAGTCATCGTGCACTTGGATCGACGGGTCAGTGTCAAGACCCAGGAAAGGTTTTCAAAGGGTGAGTTTTATTGAATTTGGTAGTGTCTTCTAAAAAGTCGAAAATCGACTAGAAAGAAGATGTATTACTTTTTCAATATATGATTGATATTTACGATCACATTTTCCGTAGGAATAATATTTCAAATTATATTAATCACCGTAGTCTTGATGACTCACAAAAAACTTCTTCTTTTTCTTTTCATTTCATTCTTATGTGTTCCAGAAAGAAAATGGCTGGTCGGATGGGAACGGATCGAGTTACTGTCCAAAATCTCCGTATCCTGAAGATCGATCGTGGTCGAAATTTGATTTTTGTGAAGGGGCATGTTCCGGGACAAAACGGAAACTTCGTGGAGATACGAGATGCTATCAAAAAACCGTTATGGAGGACGGACAAAGTCTTGGATTCCTCGAACGACCACCCTTACCATCATTCGACTATGATCCAGAAATTGATGGTGCCGGTATGTGTCATGAAGAATTTATGCCCCTGGGTGAGGAAGATCCACTGGATCCTGATTATATGGACACTACCATTGCAATCAAAGCACAGGCATAAATGAAATTACAAGTGTTATGATGATCACACAACATTAGAATTGATGTTATTCTATGACAGATATAACGTAGGACAGTAAAGTAAGCTAAGCATTACAAGTTATAAACAAATACTATTCTGATTTTGAAGATGCGGAATATCTATGACATACATGATAGTACACGAACTTCGTATATTCGTGTAGTTACTGAATTGTCCAAACCTATTATTATATTCTGCTACTTCAATTTTACTGAAAAATACGTTGTAGGTTTCTTGTTCTAAAAGTAGTAGCAAATTCGTTTTATTTTATTTCTTTGTTTTTTTCCTCATTCTTGCATGAGGTAGTAGCAGCCGCCGCCGCCTCCGTAAGATTAAAATTTCGATACTTCTTTAAATTTTCAATCACTGATATTCCAACAAGATTGTTACAAATCTCTACCAGTATTGTCGCGTCCGGATTGTCCAAGTTTACCGTACATTTCGGAACCACTTGAATACAGCATCACCAACAATTTTAATAACTGTATTCCTATCTATTTTAGTACAATGTCTTCTTTGAATGTAATTGCGAATGTTTTTGTAGTACGAGATAAGTATTTATTCAATACTTCGTTAGTTGTCAGTATAAGTTCTTCGGGTGAAGCAAAGCATGTTGCCTGGATAGGGATCATTCTTGTCACAAAACGAGAACGTGGTACAGCCTTGTTGGTGTCGTTGTCTATGTCAGCCATAATACCTCGAACGGTAGAAATTGGATCCCATGGAAATGGAAGGGGAGACGATGAAGAAGAAGATGCATTGTTGTCGTTTTTATTTTGAACTTCTGAAGAAGCGATTGCTGATGTCTCATCGATATTTTTCTCATCACTTGGACCGTTGCAAATTTATCTTGATTTACTTCTTCTGTTACTATAACATTATCGACACTAAGCTATTAGTACTGCTGCTGTTTTAGAAGTACACTGGTTCGTCGATTCCGATTCCGATTTTGTATTTTCGCTTTCACTTTTGATATTATTATTATTATCATTATTATTATTATTATTATTGTGTTGTTGTTATTTGATTGCGTGTATTGCGTTTGGATGGTTGGTATTAAATCGCAATTAGGAAGGGTGCACAAAATAAATACAGTACCACGACAGCTTGTGTCATACTCTGCGAATGCTGACGACTCTAAATTTCCTCCCTGTGATTTAAGAAGCTTTAATTCCTCTTCCAATGTCAAGCTCGAATTATTCTCTTTTTTTTCCTTGCCATCATCACCATCATCACCATCATCATCTGCTTCCTTGCTACTGCTGCTGCTACTACAACTAGGTCGATCACCATCATCTTCACCAACATTATCGCAGTGATAATAATTCAGAATCTCTAGACCTTCTCTTTCACATTTTTTTTCCCTGCCAGTTTCACAGGTCAGCAAAACACCAGGTGCTCCCCGCTTTGGACGACGCCATTTTTTGTTTTTGCCGCCGCCGCCGCGATCGAAGTATTTTCGTTTCTTCGAAGAAGCACCAGCGGATTTTTCACTCATTTTGTTGAATTGAATTGAATTGGAATTTGAATTGAATTGAATTGAATTGAATTGGAATTGAATTGGAATTGAATTGAATTGAATTGAATTGAATCTAGACTAACCAGTAGAAGAGAGCAATTATGTGTATTACAGAACCTTGTGTTGTTGTTAACGAGGATCAACAAAAGCAGAACAGGCATTTTTTAATTTTTATTAAATTATTTTTACAATTTTAAAAATTGTAGGTATAAGTTCGCGATGAGTACGGTTGAGAACAGACGCCAATTTGACATTAAGACCTATATGTGAAGAGAATTAATATATCAAGCGCACACTATTGTTGCTATGCGCGATGAAGCAACGTCACTCTACTTTCACTAACTAATATATATTCATTCATCTTATAATTTACAATAATGCATGCTTAAAATACAACTTACTATCATTTTACTATTTCTTAGCCTTATTTCCCTTCGCAGGTTATGAGCCCAAGACTTTAACGCTACTTCTGACAAGGGAAATAACAAATTTACACTTTAACAACCTTTCAACCCTTAATAAAACATCAAAATATAGGCTTCGCCTCCAACAATCCATCACATAACAAACATACCATTTTACTTCGACCATTTCTTGACACATTGACACAATTGTGTCACACCTATAACAACTAACGCTTTATAGCAACAATCAAGTACCTTTATATTAAAGATACGCACTTTAACAACAACTTCTATTTGCTTAGGCTTCTTCTTTCTCCATTACAACACATCTTTTATAAGATACCATAAAATCCTATCCTACAACCATGGCAGAAAACGACAACAACAACAACAACAATAACGAAAATAACAACGATAACAACAGCATTAACAGCAACGACAACAACGACAACGACAACGACCGTCAAGGAGGCTTTATTAGTCAAGTACTTCATCAACTCTCAACCCCACTTCGAGTGATCCGCGAAATCAACAATCTTGAAGAACATCTTGGTCTCGATAGAACACATCTCTTTCAAGACGAAGACGTAGACGAAGAGAACCAAGCAGATAATCAAGCAGATCTCCAAGACGTGTCATCACAACAACAACCGGAAGAAGAACATCTATCTGACGACGAGTCATACATCATGCCTACTGTTCCAACCAAATCCTACTCCTTTGGAGGCTTCAATCTTGACTTCGATGACGAAGAACCCGCTCAAAACACCGACTTCGCTGTTGGTGTTGTAATCTCAAAAGCCGATCGTCCAAGTCCAGGTACTGATGATGAAAGAAAACTCATCGATAGCCTATGCAAGAATCAATATGGCAAATACAAATTACCTGAGACAAGTATGAAGAGCATTGAACGCTTACTCCAAAGCAGAGGTATCATGGATACAATCAACGGAACTGAAACAACCCTAAACAAATATGACATGAAGGAGACATTTACTGTTGTCTTCCCTGTCGATGAAACCCTCAAGCGTGTCAAATTGACAATGAACTTTGATAAGACTGATATCAAGCGAGTCAATCTGTTGACAGACTTTCGAAAGGTCTCAATCGAAGAAGTAGCATTGAGCTGCTCTTGGTGGAACCTTCATGGTCACTACTATGACAATGACGAAGTCAAACATTCCCTCGGACGGGACATGAATTGGACCTATCTCCACTTCAAGAATCATGTTGACGAAGTCCTTTACAACGATATTGATAAACTCTTTCAAGAATATGAACAACAACAAAGAGGTGGTGCTCTCTTCTTCAAATTATTAACTGATGCTGTCTTAGCATCGACAGAAGATAGTCTCGCTGCTCTCGAAACTACAATCAAGCAATACAGCATTGCGAAAAATGCAGATGATGATATCCTAGAAGCTACAAAAGTGCTTAAGGCTGGATCAAAATCAATCCTTGCCATGCGAGATGATGGTAGTGGAAAAACTGCTTTACCAGATTCTTATGTATCTGATATCATTGCTGTTTATGCCACATCAAGTGTCGATTCATTCAATGAACAAATGAATTTCTACCAACGACAACTTGTAATAAACAACCTTATGGCTGATTCTTCTGAGAAGAATACAATCAATACCCCAGTCTTCCTTGAACGCACATTCAAGTTTGCTAACAATATGTACACTAAACTATTTAACTCTGGTGCATGGCAAGCTGCTGCAAATCAAAAAGCAAAATCCACTTTCATCTTCTGGAAGAATCGTTGCTGGAACTGCAAGAAGGAAGACTGTAACGCCGGAATCTGTAAGCTTCCAATTGATGCTGAACGCATGGAAACAAACAGACTCGCATGGGCAAAAGAAAACAATAAAGATCCTAATGTTCGTCGCAAAAGAGAAGGAAAAGGAACCAATCCTGAATGGAAACCTCCTACTCCTGAAGAAAACAACAAGAGAGTAATCTATGGGAAGCCTCACACATGGAACGGTAGGTCATCTTGGATCCTTGATGATACACCTGAATCAGGACTCGCAACTCCAGGTTCTAACATGGCTGCTGATGACTCTGGCATCCCAAACCAAATTCAACCACCACCTGCTGATGACGCTACTGCCATCACACAAGAGACCACCATGACACAAGAAAAACAAAATGAAATCCGTCGCCTACAAGCAAATCTAACCAACATGTCTGCTAGTCTAGCATCTATCATGAAACCTGACTGATATACAATCGCCTATGGCGTCGATGGATGGCACTTGAATGAAACTACAAATGATGCCACTCTATTCTGCTGCATTCGAAGCGGATATAGTGACTTCCTTCCTTTTCTTCTCCTGCATTTCCTCTGGCTTTGTACATGCCTTGACGTCATAGTCGGTTTGACTCTTCGATTCATTCTAAACTCCATCTGTTACCTAACTACCAACAGTCTCCTTTGGATTATAGATAGAATCATCTTACCAAATACTACTGTGGATGGAATAATGGAAGTAATCTTCTGTTTGTTCGCAGTACCACTATTAATATCAAACTTACTACTGGCACTATTGCCAAATTTCACAAACTATCGCAATACAATCTTTAAAACAACAACAGGACACTGCTCCTCCGGCCGTCATGCCAGAAGAGGAAGACACTCTAATCGTCATCACACCTATTGGTATGGATCATATCAAAACAAATATAACAAGAAAGAAGATTCCCCAAGAAAGAAGCTTCGCAAACAACGAAGCTTATTCAGTAATAAGGAGCGAGAAATTCGCCGAAAGATCGACCTACTTCAATACTTTGATCCTATTATCATACCTCCTGACACATTTGTCATTGACGATGATGTATTCTACGATGCTACCAATGACTGGCTTGAAGAAGCAGTGGTCCATTTGGATCTACCTACAACTATAACATCAACAGTTATCAACGCCGCTGTTGATTCCTTTGACGTCCTATCACATTACAAGCAATTAAATCAATTAAATCACTTCGATAATGGCTCTCTTATAGGCATGCTGCAGTACGTACAACATCAATCTCGCCCTGATATATCCCGTGCTGTCGCTCAAGTGCACCAATACACACTTGGACCAAGACATCGTCGCCTTGATCCATCGTCACTCCATTATAAATCTATTTTGATACAAGCCCGACATCTTCAACTACAAGTCTTTCATTATGATACAACTCTTAATAATAATTCATCTACTCCTGAAATTTATTTATCATCAAACAGTAAAGAACTCCCAATAGTAATTGATACTGGTGCTAGCACTTCTATTACACCTATTGCATCGGACTTTACTACTGACATATCCAAAGCAGATTTACAAGAATTAAAACAAGTCAACGGTACTACAGCAGTATGTGGACAAGGAACAGTGCTATGGCCAATAGAGGATGTCAATGGTACTCGAAGATCAATAATCACAGATGCCTACTACGTCCCTGATGCTGGTATCAGACTATTCTCACCACAAGACTATATTCGCAACAACAAGACGGCCTCTCTTCTCTGTAACTCTGAAGGCGTCCGCTTTACACTCAAATGTGGAACAGTACTCAAGTTTCCTTTTAACAAATCCAACAATCTTCCATTTATGCTTACAGAAACATCTCTTAATGAACAAAACAACAACAACTCCCATCTCATTTCATCCATTAGTGGAATGTCTGCCTACAACTCTCTACTTGATCGAAGTATCTTCAACCGTGATAACTTTAACCTCAATCCAGCACAATGTGAATTAATCAGATGGCATTGTCGATGGACCATTGTGATCTCAATCGAGTTAGAATGATCCTCTCAAAGCCAAGACAACCAAAGATTCTGCAAAAACTGGTGAGATTATACCACAAATGGTAACACCTTCCGTAACTGGAACAACTACTAGCATTCCTTGCTGCTGTGAGGCATGCCAATATGCAAAACAGAAGAGAAGAATCCCGAATCATCAAAAGAAACCAAGAATATTGAACTTGAAGAGTTTTAACTGCAGGAGATCTTTATCCTGGTGACAAAGTATCATGTGATCATTACATGTCTCCTTCTAAGGGTCGACTAATGCACACTCGTGGCAAAGAATCAACATCTTTACAGTATGTTGTGGGACAATCTTTGTTGATCATGCAACCAACTTTCTATTTAACAACCATCAAATCAATCTCTTCGCAGAAACAACTGTTGATAGTAAACATAAATGTGAATCACTCTTTGACCAATACGGAGTTCAAATAAAACAGTATGCAGCTGACAATCACCCCTTTCGATCGAAAGCATGGGTCTCTGATTGTACTGTTCAACAACAATTGCCTACCAAACATTCTGGTGTAGGCGCACATCATCAAGTACTTGTTGAAAGACACATTCAAACCATATTTAACTGGAGTCGTGCTAATCTCCTACACTTTGTATTGCACTGGCCTCAAGTCGCAAGAAACAGAGATGACCTCTGGCCTTTTGCAGTTGACTACTCAGTATACATGCACAATCACCTTCCAACTCGTGATGGTCGTATCTCTCCAGTTGAATTATTTACAAATACTTTATTCTCTAACTATAATCATCTTACTCGTGCACACGTCTTTGGCTGCCCAGTATACGTCCTTGATCCTCGACTACAAGACTCTAAAGCATTCCAAAATGGACAATGCGCAGTCGACGAGGCATTTACCTTGGTGTCAGTAAGCTTCACTCCTCAACAGTACATCTTGTTCTCAATCCAGAAACAGGTGACATTAGTCCGCAATATCACTGTGTGTTCGATGATACATTCAGCACAGTATGGTCTGATGGAAACTTCGACAAAACTCTATGGAATAACCTGGTATCAACGACCGATAGTATCGACAAACACCACTCATTACAACCTGATAGAGATGGCGTACTATCATTGCCTCCAGATTATGTACCTTTTTCATCAGATACTACACAAGATCAAGATAACAACTTTCGAACTAACAATAATAATAACGTTCCAATCAATGATAATAACAAGAAAAACAATGATACTGATAATACTGATACTGTACAACCTACTCCTGCTCAAAGCGAGTCACCATCCTCACCACTACTCTCTCGTCAAATCTTTACTCCATCACCATCTACAATCAATCATCCAACAATTAATCCTCCAACTCCATTTGTACCACGCCGGTCTACTCGTTCTAACTTTGGTGACGCTCCTGATAAACTCGATCCATCAAATCATCTAGCAACAAGTTACATTGACAAATCAAAAACACCATCTGAACAATACTGCAATGCACTTGGTATCAAGTTACCTAGTACATCGAGAGGGAGAACAACAAGTCAAGGAGGATGCTTGAAAACATCCTATACTTCGAATACCAAACAAAATCTTCCAAAAGTTAAACGCAGTCAACTCAATTCATACTATCTTACATGTTTAAACTGGAATAAACTACTCACTGTTTGCAATACAGGAATAACAACATTAGATGCATTTAAATGTGAGATACAAAAGAACCTATCATATGCAAATCTTACACCTGAAAATGGGTATGGAATACAAATGCTTGAATATTTTAATCCAGCACTTCTTATTGCTATTGCTAACAAAGATGATAACCCAACATTAAAAGAAGCAATGAATAGTCCAGATGCTGCTGGCTTTATGAAGGCCATGGAACAAGAAATTGACACGTTAATTCGCATGGAAGCCTTCATTGTTGTCAATGAACAACCCTGGATGAACGTAGTATCATCTGTCTGGGCATTCAAAAAGAAACGATATCCTGATGGAGATTTACGAAAACTAAAAGCCAGAATATGTGCTCGTGGATTTGAACAAATAGAAGGCGTTGACTACTTCGAGACATTCGCACCTGTAGTTCAATGGATGACTGTAAGAATCATTCTTATTATGACAATACTACTTAACTTAGAAAACAAACAAATTGATTACACTGCTGCTTTTATGCAAGCTCCCATCGACCATGATGTCTATGTTGAAATGCCTAAACTGTTTCAAGTAAAAGGCAAAGTATGGAAACTAAAACGTGCTCTCTATGGTCTCAAGGATGCTCCTCGATCCTTCTTCATGCATACAAAAAGAAAATTAGAAGAACTTGGTTTTAGACAATCTGATGCTGACCCATGTTTATTCATCTCACCTACAGTTATATGCCTCATATACGTTGATGATGCATTGTTTGTCTACAAATCCCCTGAAGAAGTTGACATCTTAACAAAGAAAATGAAAGATCTTGGAATGCTATTTGAAGAAGAATCTGATGTAGCAGGCTACTTAGGTGTACTAATTGATAGAGATCCAGAAAATGATACTATCACACTTCGACAAAGTGGTTTAGCACAACGAATCGTTGAAGCATTACATCTAGATGATGATACACCTTCAATCACAACACCAGCTTCTGCCTTTCTTCCTCAAGATGTGGACGGAGAGAATGCACATGAAATTTACAACTATGCCTCCGTTGCAGGTATGATGCAATATTTACAAGGACACTCTCGTCCTGACATTTCCTTTGCTGTTTCCCAAGTATCAAGATACACATTTGGACCAAAACGTTCGCATGAATTAGCAATTGAACGAATTGGACGCTATCTCAAAGGAACTATTGACAAAGGACTTATATTAAAACCAAATCTTAAAGAAACAACATTCAAAATTGATGTATATGTTGATGCTGCTTTTGCTTCTGGCTGGGGAACCGAACTTGGATCTAACCCTGATTCAGTTAAATCTCGTACCGGATACATTGTGGAAGTCATGGGATGCTCCGTAATATGGTGCTCTAAACTACAACCTTGCATTGCTACATCAACCATGGAATCAGAATATACTGCCTTATCGATGGCACTCCGTGCTGCTATTCCACTCATGGCAGTTACTTCCTCAATAAATAAAGGACTCAACTTTACTGCAACCAAATTCTTACAATTCAAAGCAACTGTTCACGAAGATAACATGGGCGCTCTCAAGCTTGCTAATCTTGAACCTGGTCGTAATACTCCTAGATCAAAATTCTATGCACTCAAGTTGCATTGGTTTCGATCATGGTTAGTACCAAAAGAAATTGAAATCATTCATTGTCCAACGAAAGATCAGAAGGCTGACTTTCTAACCAAACCCTTGACTCGAACTAGCTTTGAAGCTTGTCGGTTCTTATCAATGGGATGGTGATCATATCACTACTACATATTCATCTTATCACTACTTGCTTAATATACATATTTCTTTCATTTTTATGAGTTCTAGCGAACTAAAGGGAGTGTGAAGAGAATTAATATATCAAGCGCACACTATTGTTGCTATGCGCGATGAAGCAACGTCACTCTACTTTCACTAACTAATATATATTCATTCATCTTATAATTTACAATAATGCATGCTTAAAATACAACTTACTATCATTTACTATTTCTTAGCCTTATTTCCCTTCGCATATAGACTACTATTAGTAGTAGGTAGGCTTGAGTTATTCGATATATTACAACTAGAAAAAAACTTTTGATCATGATAAGGCACTCTATGGATTCAGATCTAGAAAGCTTCTTTCTGATTGTCAACGAGATTTGGGTTTTGTACAATAAGAGGAGATGCAAAATATCTGAAGATATTTGCATTCAAATCAATTCAAATTAATTTTTACTACTGCTACTGTATATAAATAAAAATATTCTATAGATTAGAAACTCCAGTAGTGAAACTCTTCAGCTAATTAGAATTTCTACCTTTCCACATATATTTTTTCAAGACATATAATTGTAGGGTCTTTGCAAGAATATAACCTGACATTTCCTCTTCGCATATATTGTAATTGATTGTTTCTGTCGACATTTCATCCAAGACAGTTCACTTTATTGTACTTCATCTCATTCCATATTCTTTGCTAGCTCTAACTTGAACTCAAGACGATCTGGCAAGGACAGACACTATAACGGACGAAACAAAAACATACCCACAAGTTGATGGATACTGTTAGTGACGTGTAGTAATTAGCGATTATTAAAAATACAAATTGGGCGAACGAAAAGAAGTACTTACCATCCGTAGATAAAACAATTGAAAAAAACGAGATGGAAGTTACCATCCCCTCAAAGTAGCACATGTCACCATCACGTTCAAAGAACATGTAATCAAGGTGGACCATTTGTCCTAAAATGTTTGCTTTTTGTTGCGGTGTTATGCTTGGATTTTTGAATTGAACATCATACAAATCGGAGTCTGTGAACATTTCACGCGCACCTTGTGCCATTGTCTTGGTTTGAGTTTTGTAATAGAAGCAAAGTTACCAAAATTCAATTGGTGCATCTTCGAAACGTTACCAAAATCTTGGTCGGATGCAACAGCCTGTCCAAATTCGGAACTGAAGCAAAGTTTGGAACATCCACCAAAAAGACACGGTCCTCGTGTAGCAGCAAACAATTCCGATCGTCCGGTGGTTTCATTCGGATCAGCTCGATCCATTAGCTGCATGATTGGCTTGAAACCACCACCACCGACTGGTTGAATAGTTTCACCAATCAATTTTGCTCGTTCACGTTTGCCATGAGCTTCTCCAGGTCGACCGGTGAGCTTTATAAGATAGTAAATGATTGATATTAAATAAATACAAGAAGAGAACAATTTTCAGGTAAGATTTTGATACGCAAAGGTAGAAAGAAACAACAGAAACAAATGTTGGTGCCATTATTTTTATTATATAGTAAAACTTACATCACCGCATGGAGGGTCCCGACTTGACGACACCCATCACCACAAGAAAAACAGCACAAACATGGCTCTATAGATGATAATTAAGGAGGATGATATTACATGATTAAGAGAAGCAAAAAAGTGACTTTTAGCGAGGATACAAACAATAAACAAACAAACAAAACACAGCAATAGAGACGTGTAGTATGGATGATAGATATATACCATTATATCATGTTAAAAGAAAGGAAACGAAAACTTACTAGGACATAATCCCTTGCAGCAACAATCACAACCTTCGCGTTCAAATGTCATGAAGGGATCACCACTTGGCTCATAGGACCAATCGACGGTTTGTCCAGGTTGTAGTTCCGGTGCATCAGAACCAACATGATAGAATCTCACAAAGATAGAATGGTCAGGAGAGCAGCAACAACGTGAACAACCATCCGATTCTTCCTTAATGATCTGTATTGTTATTTGTTTGTATTTTTTATTTTAAAGTGTTGGAATGGAATGGATGAGCGAACGAACGAACACAGATGATGTGATTTCTTCATCATATCATTCGCAATTATAATATGATAGGTACCGCTACAATAAATACGACTATATCAATCGCTTCACTTACCATTATTCTTTTCTTTGTTTCGTGATCAAAAACATCATAAACGTTTTGTTGTTCAATACATCCACCGGAAACCGCCTCGACCATTCGTATACGCTGCTGAATAAAGAACGAATCCATGCCTGTATTGTATGTATTGTATTGTATTGCATCAGTTCAATTCAATTCAATTATCATTTATTGTATTGTATTGTATTGTATTGTATTGTATCGTGAGGCAGGTAATTTAGGGAGTAAATGAATGAGAACACAATGAGAAAATTTCAATGGCTGATAATAGAAGCAAAACATATCACATTACATCATCATGATACGTAGAACAATGACTCTTTGTAAAAGCGAAATCATCCATAATATGTATAGGTACACTTACGACTTAAAACTTCAACCGTTCGAGGATCCAGCAAGGTTGCGGTAGAGACAGGCTCTGCTTGAGCGACACCTGATGTGTCAGTAGATTCATCCTTTTTATCCATGATTGCAATTGATTGATTGATACGATAGATTTATCTATTGATTGATGGATTGGTTGGTATTACCGGTATGATTACAATGGATTTAATTTGAAAGACAAGAATTGTGTGGATTTTGAAAGCAGTCGTTTTGACATATGAAATTATCTACTGTTCGTTTGCTTACTGTTTACTGCAGGTCCTACGCCGCTAGTACTTGTAACGAGAGATAATGAGAACATGATATTTCATCACTATTGAAAGTTAATAACTTCTTGTCCTTGTAAGTTCACGTCCAATAACAAACAAGTAAGAACGGTACAGTAAGTTAGTATCAAGTTTTTTTGTTTAGTTTTTAAATTAATCAAACCTTGAACAGTACCGTATTGGTAGCGTCAAAATGAGGTTTTTAATTAAGATATATTTAATAAATAATAATAATAATAATATTATAGTTTTAGATCTGAAGAAAATAATTTCTTCCTCTAAAAAGAAGAACTGAATATTATTCTACACGTTTTGGTGAGGAATCAGACACATGGCAGAGAATTCTTTATCTTTCAGACAATAATTCTTAGAGGAGTGATCAAAAGAAGATAGTACTTGTCCATGGTGCAACGGTTAATTTGCACGCGCTATCGTGAGGGATTTTCACACGATTAACACTCTTGGTGGCGTGAGACTATCTGAATAAAACAATTCTTTCAAGAATATTCTTCTACATTGTTGGCACGAATGAAATCTCATAGGTTTATTCTGTGTTGACAGACAGACTTTACAATGTGACTCTTTCATCACCGGATGTAACCATACCCTCAGGTTGAGCAAAGAAGAACTGGAAGATCTAGCCCTGTGGTTAGCTTTCCTAGCCCAAGCTAGGGCTGGAATTTCTATGAACGGCCTCACCATCAGGAACTCCACTATCCTGTCCATCTCAGATTCTTGCCCCTACGGTTTGGGTGGATTCACCAGCGGTGGCCGAGCCTGGAGATTGAAAGTCTCTAAATCATCATTCATTTATGGAAAGAGCATCGCCAATAACATTCTTGAGTTCTTAGCCATGACCATCAACCTCTGGCTAGCACTCATCGAATGTGAGGAGCAAGGAAAGACGGACGAACTCATCTTAGCCTTGGGAGACAACACGAGTGCAATCGGATGGATCTTCAAGACCAGCAAGTTGACCAAGGATTCGCAGTACTACACTGCAGCTAACTTTATTGTAAGGAAGACAGCAAACCTGTTGACCAAGTCCAAGAACTTCCTCGTTGCTCAGCACATCCCGGGAAAGGAGAACAAAGCATCTGACTGGATGACATTTGAGTGGGACGACCAATCGGATGAGATGAAACCTGTATCCCATCCCATTGCGTATGACCGCCCTTCCAATGACCAATTCACAGAAAGACTACTCACATTCGTCCCACAGTTACTTCCCCTACATTTCAAAATATCTCACCTCCCCACAGAGCTCTTCTCCTTCGCACAGGAAAGCGTGCACATGCTCGAATTGTCTATGCTGCAAAATCAGAGGGACACAGCAAATACTACAAGAGAATCTGGAGAAGGTGGCTCGGTTTCCTGGCAGTCTGTCCCATTGGCACAGACTCCTATCTTGGAGGAGTATCAGCAGGTGAAGTCCCCTTGGTCTTCCAAGCCTTTCTTAAAATTTATAGAGAGACTTGGGACCGTAAAGAACCTCTGGCAGGATCGACTGTCAGAGCTGCCGCGTGGGCTTTGAGAAAGAAGTTCGGGGATCATCTCGGGACGTCACCCCTGCACCAAAGGCCCCTCCAAGGCAAGGAGCACCAACTACTCCCCGTCCTTGGAGATCTTTTGACAGGCATGGAATCTCTAGATCCAAATGTGAAGAGACAGAAAGCTATGTCGCCGTCCCTACTAAGGAATCTTCCTGTAGGGACCCAACTAGAAGTTATGGCCAGTTCTACTGATCACGCGGCCAACCTCATCATCGGTGCCTTCTTCTTTGCCATACAAGCTTGCAAATACGTACAAACTCCAACTGCAGGGAAGACAAAGATGATCACTCTAGAAGGCGTCAAATTCTTCACCAAGGACAGATCCGAGCTTGACCAACTCGACCCAGATCTTCTTACCAAAGCTCATTAAGTTCAGATCACATTCGAAGAGCAAAAGAATGGAGTAAAGTTTGATGAGAGGTCCCAGGCCAAAATAAGAGACGCAACTCTGTGTCCGGTCATCAGGTTCGGAAGAGCTTTACAGCAAGTCAGATGGTACGTCAAAGGTGCATCTGACGCCACCCCTCTCTGTTCCATCAATGACCCGTTTGGCAATGAAGCCAAGTTTTTCACCAGTGTCAACACCTTGGGACTCATAAGGAGTACTGTCGTATCCATGGAGGAAAAGAAAAGTTTGGATTTGACCCAGAGAGATAGGAACAAGAATCTTCAATCAGGAGCAGCCATGGCTCTCTTCCTGCAGAACCACTCGTCCGACAAGATCATGATTCTAGGAAGATGGAAATCTAAGGCTTCCTTGATTACATTCAACCACAAGTGATCGCCTGGACTGGCTGCTTCTCGCAAGATATGATCGGGTTCGATCATTTCCACAAACTCACCTCCAAGCACATCAACAATAAAGCAAGAACAGAACACCATGAGAACTACACCTTGATCCCCGAGCTAAACCTCAAGTTCTAAGGCAAAATGAAATGGCCGGCATGGAATTCTATTCCAATGAGTCGATCAATCCACTCAGGGACCCTAGTCCTAGTGGTCGAACCAACTGACTCTAATATATGTCCGAAATCAAGTGGGGGAAACACTTTCCACCCTCGATTTCAATCCAGGGATTTTCAGCAAACAAATTTACAATGACTATTGAATATAAATTTCTATATCACCATATAGCAAGTTAGCCCTGGGTAGCCAAGATGTTTCCAAGAGACTTACAGCACTATCTTCCTGCCGCTTGCACAGGATTGATCGTGCTGTCAGTCGCCCCAAATAAGATGGTTGCGAATGGACCCATTTAGTACTATTTAACTGAAAGCAATGCCCTTATCAATTTCAGTCCCATCCTGAACCCAAGTACTGAACCACTTCTAAGTGAAGCGCGCACCTAGTAACGCGCACCTTAAGTCGCGAAGTTCTTCTTCTTAGTTCTTTTCCTTTGAATGAGAAGATCTCAAATATTTCAAACAGCGAAATTCTTCTAATTAGTCCTTCCTTTTTGAAAGAGAAGATCTACTTAAAAGACATGAAAATTTCAGATCGCGAAAAGTTACATCATATGCAAAGGAAAGAACATTCCGATCCTGCTGGATATTTTTGATAATTAAGATAATGATAGTAAAACCGAAATAACTTCTTTTTTGTCGAGTGAAAGAGTATTCCGATCTCATTTTTGTCGAGTACGGTAGAGAAAGAATGTTCCGGGAAGGATCCAATAATTATAATAAATTATAATTAAAACCGAAATAACTTCTTTTTTGTCGAGTGAAAGAATATTCCGATCTTGCATGGTATTTTTGACACTCAACAGTCTTGTCGCTGATGTGCATGCAACAAGAGAGTGAGTATATCTTACGAAGTTGTACGTGCAAATATCATCGTCAAGCAAATAAATTTCTTTTCGCTATCTCTTCAAATCGACGCATATTGTTCTCACAAAATTAAAATTTCAAAACGTGTTCTCACAAATAATTTATGGCACAACAATTCTTGAAAAACAAAACAACAACAGATAATAAGAACAACAATTTATCCTCTAAAGATACAATATAAAAAGCAACTACTACTATCATATCATGTCCGAGGTGACAAGACGATCGATCTTCGCTGGGTCTCCATTGCATCCGTCGCACTCGAAGCGGAGATCGATGATTGTTATCACCGACTTCATTCGGGGGGTATTCTTATGAATACAGCAGCATCAAATGCAGAAGGTTACGGTAACCGAACTGCACATCAAATTGCCGTCCATCCTTTTATTGAAGCATTTGATGCCGAATTTAATCGCCTAGCGAATGTCCTAACCAATCATAAGGATGCAATCGAATCATCGGCCGAAGCATTACTTAAGAACGCTGATGGATTACTACGAAGTAGAGACAAGATGTCGGATACTGCAGTATCGAATCAGCTCAGTGAAACAAGAAGACTAGCTACTGTTCTAGAGGACAAGACTATTCGCATTAATGCAGAGGCAATGAAGACCGAGAAAGAGCTTCGTCGTATCGCATTTCTAGCGGATACAAAACTACGGACTGCCTGCGTGGACCAAGCCGATCGTCAATTCAGCAAGGAACCATGGGTAGATAAAGTTAGTACTGGTCATGTTGTGAAGATACTTAGTGATATCTTTAGTTTCATTCGTGATATGAAGACAAAGGCAGAGATAAGGGCGCCGAGGAGTGGAAGGCGCCTGCATCCTTTGAACGAGTCACCACCAAGTATTGGGTCAAGGACGAGGCCCTACCTGAAGTTCTTCTTAAGAGTGCATGCGAACTACCAATTTTGGTGTATGGTAGATCGGGTATTCTAACAGAAAATCCCAAGGATCCTTCTGAGGGAAGGGTGAATTCTGGAAAACGATGGCGTCGCCAATTTCGTCAGTTTATTTTGATTCGGACAGTATGGATCTCTATAAGGAACGAATCAAGAGGTCTGAAGGAGCACAGCTATTTCGCGTTCGATGGTATGGCGATAAGCCAAGGAATGACGAAGTGATTTACCTTGAGCTGAAAACCCATCACGAATGTTGGATTAATAACAAATCGGTGAAAGAAAGAGTTGGTATCGTTCAACGGAATATGCTAACACTTATGGACATATCGGATGGACAGTGGACGTCGGATTTCGCCAAGACACTTGTCATAGAAGCTAGTCCTGATGACAACGAAGCGGAAATAGAAGCATCCACAGCTCTTTTGCTTGAGATTCGGGCTCTTTTTTGCAGGTTGGAGTTGCGACCATGGTACGAACAAGTTATACACGAGCTGCTTCCAGAGCTCAAAGAATAACGAGCTCCGTCTGACTATTGACCGAGATATTACTGTCATTGATGAAACTAGTGTACGGAATGAAGGATCTTGGTGTATTGAAGATAACGACAACGTTCCAATACAGTCATTTCTGAAAGTGCCATATAGTGTTTTCGAGGTAAAGGTATCAGGTGGGTTAGGGCCATCTTCCTTGAAGAATTACAGGAGAGTAATGCTATTGTTGAGGCACCCAAATTCTCAAAATTCCTTACCGGAGCATCCCTGCACAATGCGAATAAGGTCAACATGCTTCCTTGGTGGGCTGAAGATCCGCTTTTTGAACCAATATTCAAGATGAGACAGAATACTCGTTTTTCCAAGAAAATCGAATCATCGAAAGCACTCAATGCCGATCTGCTTGTTAGTCCTACATCTTATAGAGGTGATACAAGCAAAGAAAGCCTTGACCTTTCATCGAATGCCTTCGATCTTGTAGCTGCCGAAGAAGGCAATAGTAGCGCTCGTGGAGACAACACCAAAAAGGGGGCTTTTTGGATTGATCAATTTACGTTCTCGTCATCACGCCAAAACTGACAATGGTAAACCTACTGCTGCACCAAGGTCACCAGCCAGGGTTGAGCCTAAGTCTTTTTTTGCCAATGAAAGAACCTTCATCTAGTGGGTCACAGTTGGAAGTTTGTTTATGCTAGTAGCTGCCCTCGTAAGTTAGTTTTATCGTTCAACAACTACTTTCAAATAAAGAACCACCAAATCGTTTCCATTGCCCACGCACGTTATGTTTGAGTTAGCTACTAATTACTGACCGTCACTCGATTCTTTTGTCTTGATTTATTTTAAAATAGATTTATACACAGCAATTCTCGTCGGGCCCTATGGTGGTGGGCTCGCGTTAATGAGACTTGGTAATGCCTTGATAGGATGTGGGTTGGTTGTAGCTATCTACGGAATTGCTATGTATTATCGTCGCTTGGATCTTATGGTCAAGGCAAAACCTTATGGCTATGCAGATTCAGTAGGACCAGCTGTATTGGCCGCCTTTATGGTTGCTCTCCTTGGATCGTTTATCTATGCATATTACTTGCAGTTTCCGTACCCACATGCCCCTTTGAGGGCAGAACCTGGAGTTTGTGTGAAACGCAATCTTGATCTTGGCACAAATGGGGCCTTTTCTACGCTTCAATTTCAACCAAGCAGTATAAGTATTGATCGTAAAAGGAACCTTATGCTTATTTCATCACTGGATGATATTGTGGCATACCCATCAGATATCTTTGCAGATGATGCTACAATCAATGCTCCCATGCAACTTTTGCATCAATTCCCTAGGGGAAGCGAAGACCTCGAGGCTATGGAGATTATTAATGGCACCATCTACGTTATTTCAGAGGGAAAAAAAGATTCTACAGGAAAAGATCAATCTGATATTATTGAACTCGAATGGTCGAGCAGTGGAGAAAATATCCTTGAAGTAACGAATAGGTGGAGGATTGATTCTGGTAATGCCGAAGGTATAGCTTTTACCTCAGACGAAGATTGGTTCAGCTATCCAACCCTTATTGTTTCAGCAGATGAAAATACCCTCGACCCAGGGATCGCTTGTCTCTTGATGCCTACGAATTTCCACTCCCTGCTAACGGAACGTCCCCAGTCGAAGGACATCTAAACAACAAGTTTTTTATCAATGGGTTGAAGGACACAAAAGTTGGAGAAATGCAGTTCTTCAATGGTAACTTGTACATGCTTTTTGATAATTCGAAGGTTATTCGTGCATTTGCTCCCAATGGTATCATGTTGAATGAATGGGTGCTGCCTGTCAGCGTTGCCGAGTTCGACAAGCAGTGGGAAGGTATGTACTTGGACCAGAATGGAGATGAGCTTTACCTTCATCTATCCCTTGACAGTCCACCAGAAGTGTGGTCGATCAAGTTGGGAGGCGTCACCACCCCAAACAGCGAAACAGCCCAATGGAGTCTCCCAAGATGCGCTGGTGGGTAATTTCGACGGAAAGAAACTATTTCGATAACAATGATGCATAATGACGTTCAGTAGGAAATGTCGATTGCATATTACTAGACTATCCTGACTAGGATATCACTAACTTAGTAGTAGTAGTAGTAGCAGTAGTAGTAACAATCGAAATTATATATATTTATGTAAGATAAAAAAACTAAGAAGGTACTAAAAATGGCACTGTCGTTTATTATTTACTATTATTATGACTATGTAAGTTTTGTAGTTTATTCGCTGTTGTATATGCGGTACACCATTTCCTATGGAGACGACTACTGTTAAACTTTTTCGATAACATATTCTATGGATATTTACATCATTTAAAAAAAATCTAATGGTCACCAATCTGAATGCAACCAGAAAAAACATCATCCTCCGTGAAGAGTGACGTTGGTTTCTTAAATGTTAATGCAGTCTTGTTTTTCTTCTTCTTTTCTTGGTCGAAAAGAGACCCGTACGTATGAGCTGCAAATTCTTCTACATTATATAACGGGGCCTTGTCTTCTTCCGCCCGTCCAATTGATTTTGCTAGTGTTGAAACGGCAGAATAATAGTGACGTTCAAATACAGCCAATTCCCATAGAGAGCTTTGCAAGGCTCGACATTCGACTGGATCGTCTTCATCGGCCAAAAAACAGTCCTCCATTTCTGTTATACCTGCCTTCCGTTGCACGAGACAGCTACATTCCGGATGCTTCTTAAGAAGATTTGAAACCAACGCTAGTACGAACAATGCACCCGAGGGAGGGCCGCTAAGCGTACAACGACAGAGTCGTTTGATAAACGCTGCTACTAAGTGAGCCGGAAGCATGGTATTTAGGACCAAACATTTTGTCATTAGAGAAAAGAATCGAGCACGATATTTAGCGTACATGACTTTAGCTGATACCAGTTTGTAGAGTTGTGTATAAAAATTGCTGTATTCCAAGCCATCTATTTCCGGATGAATAATGAAGTGTATTTGTATTCAGCGAGGTTAACGATTTTTAGAAGAATAGGTAAGTTAGTAAGTAAGTAAGTATAATGTAATATATATATAAAATATGAAAAACAAGATCCGAATATAAACAAAAAGAAGAAAAAAGAACTTACATTTGGTAATCAACAAAAATAGACCCTCCAAGGCTAGTACTCCAATAATCCCACCAGAATTATTATTATCCGAATATGCTTCCATGAAAAAATCAGCAAAACGTAATGGTTGAGCGACATAATTTAAGACATTTTGTGGTAAAAAATTAAGTGCCTTTTTTAACAATGTTACAGGAAGAGGTAATCTTAGTACTGCCAACCATGCCTTCTTATATTCACGTTTAAACATCCGTATTTGTTGAAATGCAAACTTATTATTATTGTCTGCTTTTTTTGTCTTTTGACGTTTCTTAGGCCTAATGGATGATGATACTTCGTTTTTCTCTGAATTGTCGTCATCATCACTCGAAGAATTGTCGTCGTCGTCATCATCGGAATCACTGTCACCATCTTCGTCGTCGTCTTCTGATTCTTCGTCGTCGTCACTTTTCTCTGCTGGAACAGCATCTGATGGTGGAGGGAATAAAAATTGATGACTTCCTTCTAAATCTTCCTCGGAACGTGGAACGGGAATCATCATTAGCAGTTCAAGTAATTTTCCAGCAACTCTTGTCTTCTTTTCATTACTGCTCTTTTCATCATCATCATCGTCGTCATCACTATCACCGTCATCATTATAAACAGATGTTGCTAGCTTTGTAATAACACCTAAAGAATAATATTGAATGTCTCGATAAGGACGTAATAATTCATTATCCACCATATTCGTCATACCCTTATCCATTTCAGTCGATTCCTGTGATGTCATTGCACACATCCATTTTTCTAATAATTCAGCATTCACATACCGATAAGAAGAAGACAATCCTTTGGTGATCCAGCAATCACGCCCCACAAACAACGAATGCTTGCATGTCTACCTAATTTCACCCTTTCACAAAGCTGTGATACCATCGTATCATGAGAGTTATGTAAAAATGTTGACCATTTTGCAGCTACACTACGACTACCAGATTTTGTTGTTGTTATTGTTGTTGTTTTTGGAAACGTTAATTCACCAACATCATTCAATTGAGTAAATATCCGTCGAAGTTCATCAAGTCTTGCAACATCTGCACGGGGTTCAGACAACTCCTTCAGCAAACGTTTGATCTGCTTGGCGACTTCGGCCGGTTTGATTTGTTGGGTTTGTCCTTCCTTGCTCATCGTCATGGTTGGAAAGTAGCTAAAGATTACGCCAGGTATTATATATATAATAAGTGCAATTGCAGTCGACGTTGACGTTATTAGAGCGAATATATTTTTTTCAGATTTTATCGTAGATTACCGGTATTTCGTAGATTATTTCGTGATGCTTGTTTCTTACACATTATTTGGAGGAGGATTTGAATGGCAAGTGTGATTGTGGTCTGTCCTTCTGACCCCAATTTTCATTCCAGTATATGCTTCCAAGAAAGTAGATTGTGCATTATTTCACTGTAGTAGTATGGCAAGAAAAGGAATATGATTACCAAAGCCAAAGAAAAGGGTGGTACCAATAGAAGAAGAAAGAAAAGAAAAACCCCTAAATGCAACAAATGTAACAGCAGGCCGAGATCCAATCAATCATATCAATCAGCACACATACTGTACTATATGGTTACAATTTAAATACACTATACTGACATGATATATCAAATATCAAAGGAAAGAAAAAATAGATTTGAGCCTACTATGAGTTTTTGTATGAAAAATTCTGACTGTTAAAAGTTTAATATTATTATGGAGTCAACCAACTTACTCTTATTATGCTCAGCAATTGTGATGCTCAATTACAATGCTCAGTTGCGATGCTCAGTTGCACACAAGCAAGCTCACCCTAGAGCAAACACTAGGGTGGAATAATAAATCAAACCAATCCACCATCCATCTCTCTATTACTAGATAAAGAAACTTCACAGGAGGAATTGAATGCAACAAGAAGAAATATAGAACAAAGTAATGAACTACCAGTCAAATTGTATCGCCTGGTGGACACAGACTCATATATGTTATTGAGAAAAGAGCCAGTCACTTACAAAAACATCTACATGATCTGAATACCCTCCTTGATGGTAGAATTCACCAAGCACTTACTGATTGTTTACAATCGTTTAAAATGTTTAAAAAAATGATAAAGAATGATGAAATCACAATGAGTAGTCAGGAGGACAACTATCTATTCAAAGAGTAACAATCAGGAGGGAAGACATTGTTTCATCCAGACAAGGAGAACCATCCACAATTTTGAACTAAGTTTGATATGTGATATGAAGAAATGGACCAAAAATACATGGACAGTTTGCATCAGTTACCTTCCACATTGTTTGTGGAAAGCGGGCATTCTTTGCATAAAATTGCAGGGGATACTGGGAAGCAACCTAGAACTCAAGTATCTTGTAAAGCTGTACAAAAAAGTAGACCTTTTAGGGAGACATTATCCAAGTTAGAAAATTTTGGAGTGCAGATTGCCAAGGACAGGCAAATGTAATAGTGCCACTTGCCAACACCTGTCAGTCAATAGTCAGTAGCAAGAATTGTAGTAGTAAATGTGAGTAGAATACTAGTATAAATCAGATACCAATGGTGTAGGGTTCATAGCTTCTTCCAAGGAAGAAAAATCCCCCAAGATCCAGTAGGATCAAATCTTGTTGATGACTGCATCCAAAACAAAGAATAAGGATGGCAGTTCCAGAAGGATGAAGAGGTGAGAGACAATCAAAGGGTATGGTGAAGATTAAACACATTATGCATGTGTACAGCTCAGTGCTTCTCAGAGATACCAAGTATCAGAATAAACTAATGATGATGAGTAGTGTTACAATTTTGATTTTGGGCAGTAAAGAGGGGAAATTCATACCTACTTGTACTGTACATTCAGGAGGAAAAATTACTTCCATCACTATTACTATTTAGGACCTACAATGAGAAGTGTAATTTAATCAAGTGCTACTACAACAGTTGCTCATTGGTGGGTATATCTACTTGTATTGTCAGTCCTTGGCGAATCATTCCCTAGTTACTGATATCTTACTCCCTCCACAGAACTGACACCTTAGAGAATTGGGAAGAGATTTCACTATCAATGGGTAAAACTATTGCTCGGTGCATATATATGTGCTGCTGGGCCATAGAGGGTGTTGAATTACTGCATATGTCTGGATTAAACTGAGTGGATTTTTTATTTGTTCCTTCTAGAAGTTCACATATACATGGTAATTATAATGTAACTGGAATATACTATTTGAGTAAAAATTGTTCTATTACAATTCTTTTGTAATAAGCGAAAAAAGATACTGAGTTGGGAGAGATAGAGAAGGATGAAACCAACAGATTAACCACAAACAACTACAACATTGTTTGTTAAGGAAGAGAATTGGTTGGATGGCATGCCTTCTAAATTAATGTATAACGATCAATGTACTCCCTTGATAGAAAACCAGTACATTCAATATTGTTATCATTATCTTTATGCGCAAAAAGATGAGGAAATATGCGCTAATGGGAATTCAGGTTCATAGTTCAAGCTTGAAATTGAAAAGAATTGTGTTAAAGAGGACCCCACTAATCTAGGAAAGGAGCGGAACTTTTTTGGGGCTATGATGGCATTACAGAATTCATTGTTGCAGTGGCAATAGTTTAATATTATCTACATCAGCAATTCATTTCTAGACAAGCAGCTAACTAACGTAGCTAGAGAATAATGTTTATAGAAAAGATATAATATTCATAAACTAATAGGACTACTATGCGCCGCGAAAGTGTGAGTCCAAGATTGATGAAAATGGTGTTTTCTTCTTTTGTAAGATTGTGACACTCCCCTCCCCCCTGCAAATCTGTCACACGATTATACTATCTTGTCGCCTTACGTTACTACTACTACTCATGTTAATCGGTCCAAGTCTCGATGAAAATGTGTTGGCGTAATCGTCACCATCATCGTCATCAAACCATTGTGGTGTTTTCGCCCGTTCAATTCTGTTATCTTCGTTGGTCCTTACGCTCGCCTTCTTGGATGGAGTTCTTGACTCCTTGCGTTTGATAGCCTTGTCAATCTCTTTAGCCGGTGTAACATTTGCGGTTCGACTATTGTGTTTAGTATTGTACGTATTGGCGTGATTATATTTCTCTTCTTTCCCAGTCTTAGTGATGTGGTTGTTCTCTTGCTTTGAAGATGATGATTGCTGGCAAGGTTTTGATGATTCTGGTTCTATATCATCAACTGGTTTTCTGTCGTCAAATCGGTTATTTGAATTTGGAGCAGTATCGGAATGATCGATCACTTCTTCATTTTGCTCGACTGCTTCCTGAGATATAGCATCGTGAGGTGAATTTAGTTCGTTGCGGGTATCTATTGATCCATCGCTGTGCGTTGGGGACGATAAAGGCAGATCTTCATTTTACATCACTCTCACTCTTCGCTTCTCGTAATGTTTCGGTGTTTGATTTTTCGCTTTTGACTTCAGCCTTTATATGCTCTTTCTCTGCCAGTTTCAGAAATCGAGTTGGGGGTTGCGTTTTGTATCGTGATTGCAACTGCAAAGGAAGCACCGACAGCCCATTATTAGATGTAGATGAGGACGATGATAAAGAGGGACTGATAGATTCCTTGGTCGAACTTTCTTCTTTTTCTGTACGGATGCTTCTGTCCCTACCAAAAAGGCTAGGGATTTGGAATGGAGTGAAAGCAAGTTGAACAAACATCACCTCTACTCGTTGTGGGATAATTGGCCTGACAATATTGGCAAATGCTCGATTTTGCCAACCAGGAATCGTTTGCGTGTCACCATCTAAAAGCGAAATGACGCCCTGTACGAAGATAAAAATGATATATTTGTTAGATACACGATGGTCAAGATTCAAGCGCGTATGAATAGTACAACGAATCGACAAAATCACGACTACTCACCTGATGAGCTACAACATCTGGTGTCCGGCAATAAAATGGTAAATACCAACAAAGTGCTTTATGTGTTCCGCTACTCTCACGAAAATCTGTATCAGCCACTGGTCCTGGGATCAGACAAGTTACACCGACACCATATGGTTCCATCTCCTTAGCCATAGAAAGTGACAAAGATTTACCGAATGCTTTACATGCACCGTATATAGCGGTGTTTGGTGAAGCACTGCATAATCCCGCCATCGATGACAGCATTAGTATCCGACCCCGTCGTTTCTTTTTCATATCCTGGCCGTATAATTGAGACAGTTTTGCATAAGTTAAAGAATTTAACATAATCATTTTTTCAATATCGGAGGTTTTTGCGTCGACAGCTAATCCTTCAGAGGCAATTCCAGCATTATTAACGAGAATGTCCACAGATATACCTGCCTCGGTGGTTGCTTCGTGGATCCTTTCGGCAGCATCCATTTTTGACAAATCTGCTCCGAGAACACAACACTTCACTCCGTAGCAAGCCTCTAAATCATATGCGAGATTTGATAATTTTTCTACATCTCTCGCCACTAATATCATCGGTATTTCCCATCTTGCTAATTCAACTGCAATAGCCCGACCAATCCCCTTGGATGCTCCCGTAACAAGTGCATATCCAACATCTTCTTCTGTTCCGTCAACAACGGCGCCGGCATTAGTAGAGCCAAATTTTCGTTTCTTTTTAATAGATACAGCTTTTTGACGCTTTTTGAGTACTTGAAGCGCAACTAGTTCATCAAAAACACGATTGCGTCGTATCTTTGCAACCTCCCGTTTACGAGCCGCACGGTCATGTTGCCAATCCCTATATTTATACTGAAGAATTCGCTTTGGTGTAGCTGTCGTTGTCGCGTAGATACCGCTTAGATGTTTTCGAATCTTGGGAGAAACTCGTGATAAAATATTTTGTTCGTCGTCATCATCTCCTCCAATCAAATGGTTGGATAAGTTATCATCATCTTGAACGGCAGCTTTGTGAAGATCCAATTCCCCATCTACCGACCGCAGTAGTGCTTCAATTTCTGGATCGTATGTGACATCTTCTGGCAAGAAGGGTGGTAAGAATACTCTAGATATTTGAGGACGACCACCCTTCTTTTTTTTCTCGAAGTTCATTGCCGGTAGATTCAACGGCGTAAGTTTCCTTTTGCGCTGTAACTCCTGGTTACCCCATGATAGCACGGCCAGTCCCAAACCGGCGAGTACGAATGTTCGAACAGGCTCGGAGGAAAAGAGGGGAATACTTCGTAGCGCAGCCTCCGAGGACTTCGCCACGGCGTCAACCACCGAAGCTTTACCTCCCTCCCATACCTTGATACGTCGAGGAAAACTAGAAAGTAAAATTACTGGTGGTATGGCAGGTGGTAGATTAAACCAAACCTGTGACGACACCTCTCGTATTTGTCGGATTCCAATTCGTGTTTGTTGCCTTGCATACGCAAAAAATAATGCTCCCACACTTGGATACGTCGAGCTTTGTTGCTGTTTTCTTTCACGATCCTCGTTCTGTGTAACATCATCAATACTTGTCTTCTCTAGATCAGTAGACAATGAATACTTCATCTTATCCATTCGCTCCTTCATTATATTTAGGGGCCATGGAGGCCACATAGACGACGTGGATGGTGTCTTTCTGCTGCTGCTGCTGACATCCCTGATGGTATAAAACTTCTTGTTAAGACTGTTCTTTGTGCAATTATCATCATCGTCATCATCGTCATTTTTATCACCACATTCGTCATCGTCATACAAGAATGGAATACTGTTGCGGATGTCAACCAAGGAATTTTTGTAGATGTCGCCACCACAGGCCTGTAATATTTGTCGTCGTCGTCGTCGTCCGGACTGGGATGATGATCGACTCCAAGCAACTGGAGCTGCTGTAACAGTAAAAGCAAGACAAAATACACATAAAACGAGTACTCTGAAAGTATGACGACGAACGCAGTATTTGTTCGTCATGTCCATGACTGTTTGTTTTGGTTTCAGCTCCATTTGAAATATATTATCTTGGTATGTTTATGTTGTATATGGTATAATTGAATATGACATCGGTTGTGTGAGAAGTGAAATGTCAAACAAAATTGTTATTTGTTATATCGCCATTCAATCTACTCTAGTTAGCAATGCCGCGCTGCAATTTCAAATTTGAATCGTTACTCGTGTCTCAACCGTGACCTGAAAGCAGTCAGTCCCGTATAAAAGATATTTCAAGTACTGTACTCGCACGACATGCTGTATTCGATAGAGCTAGTTGACTGTTGTCGAGAATTCTATCTCTATTTCAATCAATATTGTACAAGGTATCCTTCACAATCATTTCTTATCGTATTCGTATATTAGTGGTGAGCAAACTTAAGCTCTGGAAAACTGCTGAGAGGTAAAGGACTGAAGTTAAATTTTGTGCTAAGAAATAAGAGAAAAGGAAAGAAATGGCGACGAAAAAATCGAATAATCCACTCACGGCCATGGCTGCCGGATGTATCGCTGGTGGCGTGGAAGCGACATCTGTGTGGCCGATGGAATATATAAAGACACAATTACAACTCAAGTCCAAGGGTTCGAAGTTACCCTACACAGGAATGATATCGGGTCTGAAATACACGATCGAAACTACTGGATTTCTAAGTTGTACCGTGGATTAGCTCCTACCCTAATTGGAAGTATTCCAAAAGCTGGAATTCGATTTGGTTTGAATTCAGTCATTAAAGAAAAATTACGTGACAAAGATGGGAAACTTGGAGCGGGTAAGAACTTTGTAGCTGGTCTAGGGGCTGGTGTCTCTGAGGCATTACTGATCGTTGCTCCCGTTGAGACCGTCAAGACTAAGGTCATTGAAATGAATATGCCATTCCTAGAAGGATTAAAGCATATTATTAAAACAGAAGGTTTTGGTGGAGTGTATCAAGGAGTAAGTTTTGAATCTATTGATATATGATATAAAACGATGTTCTTTCTCGTCTTATCTTCGTTTATGTTATAATGGTGGTAATATTTCCTTCTTCCGTTCATTTGGATCTCACGTCACCAGTTTTCTTTTCTCTAATAATAAACACATCTTTAATCGTCGATGATGTTTGTTGTTGTGTCCTTCTTTGGTATTGATCGAAACTAATAATAAATAGGCATTCGCTACAGCCTTAAAACAAGGTTCCAATCAAGGTTTACGTTTTATGTGGTTCAATGAATACAAGAATCGAGTTACGAATGAAGGGGAGATACCTCTAACTCCTATCATGGGATTGTTCGGTGGAATGAGGTACGTAATCGCGGTCGTTCTCATCTCATCTCGTCACGTCACGATCTCGTTGTATCTCACACAATCGTCTCTCACACTACTGTCGTCCGTTGTATGTAATGTCGCTATTACAATATTCTCAATTGCATTAAAAAAATAATACAGCGCGGGTTGTTTTTCAACACTAGGTAACAACCCCTTCGATGTTGTCAAGGTACGCGTTCCTTTGTTACTTCTTCCTTGTACTATAATGTTTTAAGATGTTGAATCGAATACGTTGTTGTTGTCTTTGATGATGCTGATAATTTCTGAATGATGGTACACTACACTACTTGTATGACTAATCAACTTATGATACGAGTATTGATGCTTTTGCTAATCTAGTCTTCTTCGTTCCCCTTTCTTTTGTTTTGTGTAGACTCGTATGCAGGGTACTAATGCATCGCAATACAAAGGTACATTGGATTGCTTTCAACAAATCATTTCGAAAGAAGGTTTTGGAGCCTTCTATGCGGGTGTAGTTCCTCGTCTTGGTAGAGTTGTACCAGGTCAAGGTATCATATTTATGTCATTCGAATCTATCCAATCTTGGTTGGAAGGTAGATTTGATATATTCAAGTCTTAAGTTATAGAAGTGGCTTAGTAGTAGTAAGAAAAGTTCGATCCGGTTCGATTCGATTGGATAGGTTTCTCCTTCTTTGTTCTCTGTTACGAGAAATGACCTTGAGGCACAAAAATCAGGTCCACTTTTGTCTATTTGATTGAAACGATACAAAAATACAATACAACAATCGCTGGAATCTTGAATTGCATTAAGATAGATGAAAGAGCGCAATGCGAATTGCTGCTGAATATTAATTCTAATTTAGTGTTATTTATGTGTGGAAGCTTGTGATTTATTTTTTGGTTATATTATTTTCACGAATGAAAACGATATCATTCATAGTACAATGTAGTGTGATGTATCTGTTTTTGGCGTACTAACTTTGTATTTGTGCGTATGTATGTATAGATATTTGATTTATATAATGTATATATGTGTGTGTTTTATTTTCTAGTATTGTAGATAAAGGTAGTCTAACGTATGTTATGACGCTTGACTCATGTGCTTTCTTATTTCTCTCTATGTGTATGTCGATGTGATGATAGTATATTCTTGTCTTGTCTTGTTGCTCTATGTTGTATTTTCTTGTATTGTATTGTTGTTAGTATTGTATGATGTATTGTGATGATTATAGTCTTGAATGAATGAATGGAGTGATCCCTGTTATATCTGTATTCTTGTATTCTCTTGTGTATTATTTATTTTCCTTGTGGTGGTTGTTAGCTAATTAAAAGCCATTGTTAACGGTATTGATGTTACAACTGCTTTGTGTTTCTTGCGTTGGCGTTTGTTGTTGTTTCGCAAATAATAGTATACGACGTTTTTCAGCCCTGCGACGTAATTCACCATCTCTACCTAATTTGGGTGCCCATTCACCATTCACATGTAGGAAGTAACGAAAGAATTCAGGATTCCATCGACGGAATTGACGTACAATGGATGCTTTCTTGATGGAGTTCTTACGTTGTTGTGGTAAAGTTTGATTAGAAACTTCTGATCCATATTCTTGCATAATCCGGATCATATCACTGTGGTTGGTGGAGATTTACAGAGAGAGAGAGAGTGGACCGAAGGGAGAAAAACAAGAAAGGAAACATGTGAGAAGAAGCGAAAGACAGCAAGAGAGATGTAGGAATATTATGATTGTACTGTAACTTACTCGACTGGGATGTGCGATATCTTTCCGGTTGGAAGTTGACGTAGTTCATGGATTTGATTCTCTAAATAATTGACTCTATGTTGCAGAGATGATACAACCATATCCTTTTCACCTAACTGTTCTTGCATATTTTGTATTTGACGTGCCATGTCTTCATATGTAGGTGAATGTGAACGGGAAGGTGCTAAAGACAACTGCGATGATGGTCTTCGATGCTGACGCAGCTGTTGTTGTTGATGATGTTGCTGCTGTATACTCAAACGTAAATGAGATGGTGGCGGTGGTTGCTGCTGCTGCTGTTGCAACTGTAAGTTGGTGTCATAGTCGCTACTGTTGTTCGTAACAGCTGATGTTGACATCATTGCAGCTGTTGCTGCAGCTGTAGCTGCATGGTGGTGGGAACTACTAATAGGAATCGAATTGTTGCTATTACTGTTACCACCATAAACAGGTGATGCTTCCGATAAACTTCGAACGATGTAGGAAGAAGGTGCATAATCATGTTGCTGCTGCTGCTGCTGCTGATGATGATTGAGGTGATGATTATGATGCGTCGTCTGTCGGGGAAGAAAAGGAAATGGTAGAGGCGACGATTGTGCTGCTGCAGCAACAGCATCAATTTGTCTGTACTCTACGGTCGTTGTTGTAACCGGACTGCGAGTGTCATCTCTTACTACAAGTGGATTAATCCTGATATTGTTCCTACTAATAGTACGACCTAGATTATTGTGAATGCTGTTGTTTTCCCCCAATGTATTAGTTTTTGTTGCTATATTGACGTTAGTCGCCGTTGTCCCATCGTCTGTTTCGGTTTCGTTATCCTCAATAGAGACGGGACTTGGTAGATTACCATCTACAACACGGTTACTGTTGTCTAATACTAAAACTTTCTCGCCACAGTGATTGCCGTTGCTTCTACTACTAGAATACCCATTACTATTACTACTATTATCCCCATCAATTCCCTGCTTCAAAGCAGCAGTTGCTGACAATAATTCGAGCTTCTCCATAGTACTGTTACTAGTTTCAATGCCAGCATGTTCGACCATCATTTCTTTGCTTTTATGATTTATATCGATTCTATAATATTTGATTTAGCCTTGTGCCCTTCGTGTTGTACAATTGTAATGATATTGAATTACGTCAGTTTTTTTTAATTCCTACAGATATAAGTACGTTGATAGTCCCTCCGTTGATTTTTTTTATTCCTCAAAGGGTCATGGATGATGAACAAAAGTCGAACCACATTAGGATGATGATAATGTAAGATGCTGTTGTTTTATTGAACTTGATTGGTTTATTTTTTACAAAAGACGACATCATAGATGAAGTGCGAGATATTTAGCCGCCCGGTAGCCGCCGGTTATATACTCCGAGTCTTCAAACACAATCTGTTAAATCATTTTGTTTTTTTCAACGAATAGAAGCAATTATTCCCACAAAGATATATGAGGCTACGCGGCTACAATGTACAGCAAATGTTGACCAGTCCGTCCTTCGTCTGTTTTTCTTGTATGTCGCCTGCCCCCCTGGCCGTATAGCATGTTTTTATTTTAGAAAAAAAATCATGATTTTTTTAAAATTTTAAAATTCAATACCAACTTTTGCTTTGTATATTATATATTGTTAGTCGACCAATACCGGTAATAGACAAGACTTTGGATAAGCTTAAGGAAATTTGTGATTGAGGTTGAGATAGTAGTAGAAGAGAAATGGATGATGATGGAGTTGATAATACCTCTACAAATGCCGCCAACATTGATGGTGATGGCGACGACAACAATGACGACGACGACGACGACGACGATCACGATGAATATTTTATGAGGAAATCGCTAGAGGTCGCAGAAAGGGCATTAAAAGTTGGTGAAGTTCCTGTGGGATGTGTACTTGTCCTCGACACCGACCATCCAATTGTTGTCAAAACGAAAGAAAAGGTGAATCATCAAAGCAAGAACCAAACAAACAACGGTAACGCTGATCAACGCCGCCAACGCCAACGTCGTGGAGTTATAATTTCTCATGGTGCTAATCAAGTAAACGCAACAAGAGATGCGACTCGACATTCTGAAATTGTTGCAATCGATCGTTTACTAACAAATAGTTTATCTTCTGATCAACTTCGATTATCTCCAAACGAATATTACAACAACACAATGAAGAGGGGGGATAATACTAATAATACTAATACTGATACTGATAAATA
>FMBT01000217.1:0-19811 GCA_900095095.1 Fragilariopsis cylindrus CCMP1102
GAGTAGTGCGCGGTCTCCCCCCGCGCACCCCTGACTTTTACTGGTACAAAGCGAACAATGCTGGTAACATTTTAGATTAAAAGCCACCTACGACCTACAATAATTAATTAAGTAATGAACTAATTAACAATACTTGTATACAGTGTTTGTCAAAAATGTTCTACATTGAACTTTGTACTCAAAGGAGGATCACTGTATGCCATACCAATTGCTCCAGCTTTATACCAACTCTTTACCAAAGATACATTCCTTGCCTCGCTCATTGTACCTTTCTGGAAACAAATTGTCCATAGCCTTTGAAAATGTAACGTAACAAGAAAGGAAGAAGAGAGTGAGAGGGTTCAAGTTGATGAATTATCTTTGGTTGTTTGCTTTTGTTGACTAACTGACTGGGGGAGGGGCAGGGGGGGGGGGTAAGTGCCTTCCTACAACTAGGAGATATAGTTGGTTGGGTGAAAGGATAATATGATGTAAAATGCTAAGTAAGATGATTAATCTATCATCATAGTTATAATACTCCATAGAACTTGTTTTTAAATTATGCAAGATGATGGGTCAAAAATCTATTTTGACCATGAGGTTTTGCTTAGCTTGTTGTTTTGCCACATTTTCTTTGATGCAAATATCACAGCTTTCTCCTTCCCCCTTTGATTTGGTGAGTTACAGAATGCATGATTCAGGCCATGATGAATGTTCCTCAGCAGCAATTGGTATGATATTAGTATCTGTGCCAATCTTCAGGTTACAATGAGCTCTAGTGTTCTGATATGCAGCAGCAGCAGCAGCATCAGCAGCAGTTACAGAGAATCCCAAAGGTATATATGTGTGCGTTTGAAAAGGTATTTGCAGTCTGTTTTTGGTGTTACAAAAATCCAAAGCATGGAACAACACAAGAAACATTTTCTGTACATGGTGTGTTATTAGTTTCAAGAGTAGCTGTCAATATTTTGCATAATAAAATGTCATCAGTGTACTGATGCCTACTAGCAGTAGTACTAGTTATTAGTATTATATATTTAATCTAGTAGAGGTGAACTAACAGTACCAGTATAGGTTGACCAGAATTGATGCCATAAATTGACCACTAATTTTCCACATTCATCTCAAAGAAATTTCCACTACCGTGTGCCATACATGCAGTGCGTGTGAAATCCTCATGTTGACAGGGTGTTGAGTGTCAATTAGATATACAAGTGTATCCAGCAATTCCTGGGCAAGTAAAAGCAGCATGGGGATTCAAGGATTGTAAGGAGTTGGGCCCTTATGTCTCTGCTGCATTGAAGAATCTTCCTCCATGTTAGAAACTCATGTGTAGTATTTTGATTAGTGATGTGTGCTATGTTATCCTATACTTAGACTGATGTCATATTATCCAGTCATCTAGATGCTCTTGCGTTAATAGGACATTTTAGTTAAATCACAATTTAGTCATAATTTGCTAACTATTATTGTATTACTAACTCCTAGTGCATATCTCTAGGATACAGCCTGCATTTAAATTTGCCTATAAACTCTATATTCATACAGCAGCCACAATATTTTTACTTTGGGAATGCTTCTGATTTTCATCCTTTATCATATACAGCTCCTAGGAAATAAATGCATGATATGAATCCTTTTACAGTGTCTCTCATGGGATTTCAATTTTATTTCTACTACTACTCAAGGCCAATCTATGTATCTACAGGAAATGCCAAGTAAAATTATCTTAGATCTTTTTCTAGATCGACATTTTGACATAGTTTGTTAGAATAAGGCATTGCGAATTTATCATCCAATCACGGGATCCCAGATCTGTTATTAGAATATGGCAGATAGTATAATATGTGAGGGACGAACATAGAAAAATATCAGTTGACACATAGTAATAATTATAAAACTCTTTCGGTTAATTATGGAAATACTACTTACCCATAAATTTGCTAACCATTTGTTGCCCTTGAGTACTTTATTTCCTCCGTGCTGCGACAAGTCATCGAAATTTCCGTCTTCCAACATATTATAAAAGAGTACGGCTGTACCTGCTTTGGGCTGAATTTCGAGTCCCTCTGCATTGTAATTGTTGACTGCTCGAGGAAATCGTGTTTCTCCTCCTTCTTCCACATCGTTGAGGTAGATCAGTAGAGTTGCAAATCTCGATGGCTGGTAACGATCATTGATCGAAGGCGATACAAAGTCATGATGGGGTGTGTATTCCTCACCCTTTTTGTATCGTACAACTTGCAACGATTCAGCGATCGAATGGTGTTGCGCGCCGCTAGACTCGTGAAAGTTTTGGAAAAGATTCGAATCAATCCTAGTTAGTTTCGCTGCTTTCTCGTAAATCTTTTTTGTGAGTGAGCTGGTATCTCCAGATAACCACGTGTTCGTAGAGCTACGAGTCGAATTGTCTCTATTCTTCCTTGCGAGTGAACTTGAATGTAAGGTTGATGGTTCTAACCCCTGCTCCAAACCAAGCCGAATTACCTCCTTACATTCGTCTGATGAGAAAGAAGAAAACAATGGATACAATACAGTAGTTTGACGGAACCGCGAACATTAGACGAAAGTAAAGGAGAAATCATCTGAATAAATATTGCCTTGCGCAGTACCCGTCGAGGTCTTAGAAGGTAAAACGTAATAACGTACCAGGTGAAAGAAAATCATCGATTCTAAAAACTTTCGGCATAACAGATGCAACTGTAAGAGTCATATCTCCCACGTGATGTACTTGACCAATGTACGAAGCTGGGTGCATATATTGCATGGGAAATCGTCTAGGAAATTGTGCAAGCCATGTCCGTCTACTAACAACTGTATAATCTCTAGCAAAAGCTTGATTAACTAGCTGTCTCTGGTACATTCCATACATTTTGGGATCTTTAATTTGAAGCTCTTCCATCATTTCAATGGGATTTTTTGGTTCATAAAATACAAGAGCAGTATCAGGTGTCAAAAGCCAACGTTTGAGTATCATGGAAGGGTCGTATATCGGCGTTATGTGAAATTCGTGTCCGGGCATGGTGGCAGTACCAATCGATTCCATTGGAGGTATTTCTCCAACAAGCTTCCTGGAATTTTCATTTCCTCCTTTTCCATCCCAATACAAAAGAACGGGCTTGTTATTTAAATTAACGAACTTCGTAGCAAATCCAGTAAATGTCAATGGAGGTTGCTGTAACTTTCTTTGCCTTTCCTTGGAGGATATCGCCGGCGAGTTTGAGGAGTCGACAATAGAGCTGCTGCTGCTGCTGCTCTTTTCGTTGGCTACTAGTTCAGGATATATTTCTTCCAGCGTAGGTTCTTTGTAAAAATGAGTCACACCCTTGAACTTTACAACGTTATTAGCTTCTTTTTGATATTGTTGAAACAAACATTGATATTCTGTATGTCCTTTCATAAGGATGATGCGCCTTCCATCATCGTTGTTTTCGCTTTCTGCGTATGTATCATCTTCTATCTGGTCAGCCACATAAAACGCTTGAAGTGATTCAAATTGATTGCGAGGAATATAAAAATCCATTGGATGCAGTCTATCAATCTTTGTAAATGACTGAATGTCTTGTAGGCAGAAACTGATATTGGCCGTTCTTGAAATACCCTTTAAGTGATTATGTTTATCTAGCATCATATTATTTGCAATTGATAATGGTGATCCTACTGCGGAACTAACAACTGAAGTTCGGTTATAGAAATGTGCTCCTGCAGATGCGAAAAGGGCTACGAGAATTGCAAAGATGTGTTGCCTCCAAAAAGGACGATCATCGTTTTCATCGATCTCAGCACCATCATCATCATCATCATCATCATCGTAGTAGTAGTCGCCGTCGTCATCGTCGTCATCATCGTCATCATCATGATCATCATAATCTTCTTTTTCATCTTCTTCGTAATCATCGGAATCATCATTAGAAAACGTCATCGTTGGTTCAGGTTCTTCCATTTCGCTAACGCCGCTGTTGGGTTCTTTTCCATCCGAGTGGATCATGATTGTTGCTATCAGTCAGAAGTCTAACTGCTTGAACTACTTGTATTGCAAAATATACTTGTATCCGCATTGTCTGTTGTTTGGTCTAACGACATACGGTACAACATACAGGACAACATCAACGATATCGTACAAAATCGCGTGCACGCACGTGATTGAGAGATTTGAAATTTGAATGCACGCGTGGGGGACACCGAGGAACTCAAAATAAGTCGTTTTTATAGATACTAGTACCGGTAGAACGGGAATAATAATTGTATCTGGGGCATAAGTGTAGTTTAGTACAATAAAGTAATAAGGTTAAGTAGTCCTAGGACTCCAGTACGACTATAGTAGTATGTTTTTAACAGAAACAACATATGCCTTCCACTTTACACGAATAATAATAATAATATTAAGTTGAAATATTTTTTTCGAATGGTTCTCATAAAATAGTTCTGAGTTCAAAAGAAATGCATTCAAAGAACAACATACATGTTCGTGCTAGAGGGGATAGGAAGAATTTTTTGACTCTACTAACAGTGATATCCGCTCTATAAATGCGCCTATTAAATGAGGGGAAGGTAGGAGTGATGAGATCCAAAAATCTTGTTCAAAACGTAAGAAAGCAAAGCGAAAAAGCGCCCAAGCTAGACAGACAGATGCAAAATATGAATGCTTTCACTAGCATATCTTGTATATACAAATAGTGACAGATGCATATTCATTTGAGATATCCATCAGTCTTGTAACGAGAAAATCGACCTCTCTCCTTTCCATTTATTTCATTCCTTACCTCAAAAAGTTCCTGAACGAATACAGTACATTGTCATTAAACAACTATTTCATGGAGCTTACCCACGAAAAGAGGGTTCCATCAGTCCAGGTTCTATCCGTCCAGAGGAAAAGTATATATCTGAGTATGTATTTTAACGACTGTTTTAGTTCTCATTCATTTTCCCGTTCCATTCCATTCCATTCCATTCCATACAAGTACAAGTACAAGTACAGGTACAGGTACAGGTACAAGTACAAAATAAACTACACTAAACTAATAAGCAGAAAATCTTTTCCTTTTTATTTTATTTACGGTCTAGAAAAGTTCTATCGTTATTTCTGATCTATCTATATATACTGCATTCTTAACTACTAGCATACAAGACCAAGACCCTAGCTTTTAGTTAGGCAATCTGTAGTCTACAATTCAATTCATTCTAATCAAAAGCGTATCATTGTAATGTATCGTATCGTATATATTATATTATATTATAATATATTAAATTGTATCGTACTTATTGTACTGTATTATTGTATCGGATCATGACTTGATCGTATGCTAACATACGACTCGATGTAACTAACATTGCTCGGCCGGTAGATGGTATACAACCTCTATAAAATATCTTCAATCCATGATTTGTATACATTGTTTGAATTTGTTTTCGAAGGAAATTAAAGTTGCTAAAATTATGATTGCTACTGTTGTGGTTGCTAATACTTCCACTTTGTATCATTGTTTTTATTAAATCGAATGGGTACGTAATCATCCAAGCTAATGCACCAGTGAAAGCACTTGTTCCCGTTACAAATACAATATGATTAAAATTATTACTATTGTTGTTGTTGCTATTACAGTATAATAAAATTTCTTCTTTCTGAAGTATCCAATGATAAATACCAAGATATACCATAGTAAAAATTCCTTCTCTTGCTAGGTTAACAGTAAATCCACGATATAGTTTCCCAATAATTGATGTAACTCCTCTGATTTCTTTCCTTCTACTGGTGTTGTTATTGTTATTGTTGTTAGGAAGTAACAGTATTGATGATAATGTCGATGATAATGATAATGATGATAATTGCATTTGTATTTTTATATAATCTGTTGGTGTACTAATAATAGCAGTTGCGAATCCAGATATAATACCAGAAATAAATGAATTATTATTAACTTTAGTTTGTACTTTATCAAAAACAGTAAACATTACTGTATTCATTATGATAGCATTTACCAACGGAGGAGTTATTCCACGGAATATACCTTTCAACTGTAATTTTTTAAATGCATTAAATGAATTATTATGTAATTTTGGATTTGTTTGTAAATGTGTTTTTATTGTATCAAGAGGATGACCTAACACAGTTGAAGATATCCCCGCAACAGTAGATCCAACAATCTGTTTTTGATCCATGATTAATGATAATGACTAATGCTACTGATGATGATCGGAAGATCTAATGGTGAACGTGTCCAAGTTCCAGGAGTACTATGTTAATGAAAGTCGTATCCATTCATCGTTTACATAAAAAACATCGAATCGAATAATCCGCCGATCGATGATTGATCAACAGCAGGTGAAAACGGATTGTTCGTTCTTGTTCCCATGTTGAATAGTGTTGTTATTCTGTTATTCTCTCAATGATGCTTACATGAGTTCAAACTGCGAACTTACTATTCTTAGTTTCTCACACGTGTGAACAAGAATGAAAGCTGGCGCTACTGTAGATAACGTTAACGTTACTTGTAATAAGAGTTTATGCCGAATGAATCAATCGGATCACAACTAATTAGGATCGGATTGGCGAACCATCAAAAATCGGAGTAGACGAATATTTCCTAAAACTGCCTCCAATACAATCACTAGTGATTGTACAAAAAATCAAAAAATCTCTATTTCATATTTCTCATCATACCATCATACACTCTAAAAACAACCCAAGTTAATGTACCACAATAACACACCATATCGGTATATATTGTAGCTAAGATCAGTACTCAACTCGTTTATTGCGTCAGAAATCACACCACAATAGATACTATAGATCATGGAAGCATACAGGAACAGCAGCCGTACCACCTACTTGCACAGTCGTCAAAGCTATGACGCTGAAACTGTCGATACGAATCATACTAATCTTGATGACGATGCCGATGACGATGTCGATAGTACTAACTACACGTATTTAGATAGAAACAGAAATCCTCGTGATAGTCAAAGCCGCAGCAAAAAGCATACATCCACATCATCGTCGCCCTCCGACAATGATAATAATAACCCGTCAGGTGAACTTCTTACTTCTTGTACAGGTACAATAAATACAAGAAGTACAAGAATATATGATAACATTACGTGTCCACCATCATTGGTAGAACAGATACGTCAGTCGCAACAATCACAAAATGGACCAACAGAAGGACCAGGAGGAACAGCAGGAACAGCAGGAGGATGTGCTTCTTCTGATTCGATATCATCAATAAATGTAGTATTACCAGAAACGACAACGAATTGTATTGCAAATAATTTTGATATTGTTAAGCATTCAGAAAATATTCAGAATTATAAATCAATCGCATACAACTTTGCCAATCCTTGTAGTACGATTATTAATGATTTTCTACCAGGAGCAGAAGGATTAGGAAGAAAAGCAGAATATGTTATGCATAAAGAACAACAACAACATAATGATCATCATCGTCAACATCAGCAACAACATCAGCAACAACAACCTATGACACCATCTACAGTTGGTAGTAGCTACAGTGATGAGAATGAGAATGATGATGATGATGATGATGATGAGAGTCAAAATAATAGTAATAATAATATAGTAATAATAATAATAGTGACAGTAATGAAGAAGAAGAGGAACCGAACATAGAATCCAACGACGAAAATCGACCTACAAGTATGAATAGATCCGGTCCATCTATTTCTACAGACAATGATGATGACGTTCGATTTCCTTCCTGTTTTGGTACTGTATGGTTACTGGTATGTACTGATAACAATAAAAATAATATTGGTAATGACAGTAGTAATGCAGTGGTAATAACGTACCAACATTGATTTTAGTAGGTGATCAAGAATATATATGTCCATCGGCAAGAGGTAGTTTAATGTCAAATATTTTATTACTCAGCGACAAAAATTTACCATCAGTAGGATCAGAAACAACAAACAACAACAACAACACCAAAACTTATGATGACCATGGAAATTCTCACATGTGCAAGTTCTACGTAGATTTATCTACTCATTCCTCACAAGAATTTATGCTTGTTAAGACTTTTCTTGAAAAATGGGATAACGATGATGACGATGACTATATGCGTATCATTTGGAATAATGTACATGTCATTTTACCTTGGTTTGTTGAATTTCAAGCTATGCCGTTATTGAGTGCAATAGATATATTTTTATTTCATAATGCTTTAGGAGGGTGGAATAATGATGGTGATGGTGATGTTGATAGCGATGGTAATAATAATAGTATCATTTCACTTTCAAATTTACTCCTATTGACACAGATTGCATATATTTGTGGATTAGAAACAACGAAGTTAAATGCTCGTAAACTTTTACGACGACGGCTTCTAGAACCACGAAAACAAAACATTGAAGTAGATGATAGTCGGGGGGAAGGGGGAGAAGAAGAGGAAGGAGAAGGGGTAGGTGAAAATATTGAACTAGAATGGACTTTGGATGATTTACAAACTTTAGCTCAAATGTTACATCTTTTGATGATTTGAGAGTATATCTTTGGGAATATGCAATTATCGTATATTTACCACACGACCTTGATATATCAGATTCCGTTGAATTGGTATCGAATATCTTTTTCCATATCTATTACGTGAGGGGATGATGCAAATGATGATCGTTGAAGGTATTGAATCATCCTTTCCGACAAGTGAAAGTTCATTCGTTAATAATAACAAAACTCAGTCGACGATCGGATCTTTATCATTTTCTAATGCTGAGTTGTCCACTACATGCAGTAGCGATACAACCATACCAACAAATCCATCATTATCTTTTCCAAAACGAAAAATCTCTACAGAAGAGATACATCATCATCTACTCAATACAATCGAACAGTTAGAGAAATTTCAAATAGAAAAGAATATGAGAACAATAGCATCACGCAGTAGTAGAAATGATCATTGCCCAGCAGCATTAGTAGTAGTAGACGATGAAGAGTCATTATTGATTAGGAAGGAAACCAATACTGGCAGTAAAAATCGTCGTCAAAAGCGATATAATGATAGAGCTACTAGTACTATCGGTAGTAGTGCTGAAAATCTAACTTTTTCGTGTTAAAAATAGTCAATTCTTGACTCAATTTTTAATTTACGTAATATAATAATATAGTACTACTTATTCTTTTTCACATCCACCTCCGTAGCAAAAAACATAGACGTAAAGTTTCGAAGTTAGAGTACTATTTAGCTAAATAAAATAAACTAAAGTACAGTACCGTACTAGCTTTTAGAATAGTAGAGAGTAATGGAATATAGCTACTATGTTAGTACCGTAGCATGATTTGTTTAGATTATCTATTATCTGTTTTCTACTACACGTAACGCAGTACTGTAGTTTCATTAAGATTATGTTCCGATCGGACTACTGGGGATCGATCCTACCCATACCGTCCCATCTTCCCTCGCAACAACGTAGTCTTTTGGATTAATTGCTTTCCCATCGTGTGTATTGTAGTCAATTAGTTCCTGATAGTCCTCTAAAGGTCGTGTCAGACCCAATTTGTACCGTAACTTTTCTAATGAAGGGATTTCTTTATCACCACGAATTGCTGCATCCCGAATTGCTTTTGCATATGGCTTGTGATACTTATTCAGAATTCGAAGCTGTTTACATTCACCCCTGTGATTGTGTTCTTTCCAATGAATTGTCTGACAAGTTTCGCTGCAATAACAATGAAAGCTACACCCAATGCATTGTTGGAGTGTTAATGTTTTAGTATCTGTTTTCGAACAGATAACACATGTTCGCTCTATTCATCCTTCAGTGCGTTGAGAGCTAGATTGGGCAGTCGAGAGTTGGCATTGTGGGCGATTTTCCCCCAGTAGTCAATTAATACATCTGCATTCCGATTCGGTTCGGCATGATCAAATAATATTCCCCAATCAATGTCATTATACATCGAAAACTTCCCCGGATAGCTCCTTCCAAAAGCCAAGGATGAGCTAAATGCATAACATAGGATTACAGTGTCCTTCAGTGGTAGTGCTCCGTTTCCGTAGCGTTACATCCATGAAACGCATGCTATGTACACACCCATGTTTGTGGCGCCCTGTTTGACTAACACACATTGTTCAAATTATCTAACTTATAATGTTTATCTCCATTAATAATTTGAGTATCCATTGCTTGTACAAATTCGTTCGATTTTGGAAACACACTGTCTATTTCTTTTACTATTGCCGTCAGCGCCGCCTCCGAAGGTATACCTTCTACTGTTCCTTCTGGTGCTGTCGTTACCACCGCCGGCGGCGTTGGATTTTTGTTTTTAATCTTGCGTTCTTGACGCAATTTTTGTTTTCGACCCATAATAGATATTTTAAGATCAACTTTTGTTACTAAGCTAACAGTCTACTGATATCGTACCTCGTCGTCTTTCAGTCGAGACTAATTAAATAGAGGCAGCTACAGTCCCTTTATATTATTTGTGTCTTCTAAGATAGAGCGACAGCTGTGTCCCTTCATCTCGAAGCGGCTCTGTCGGCGTAATCACTAGAAGGGAGTAGACAAGAATAATGCAGTGAAATTCACGCGGGCCGTCAACAATGAGACTAAACGAGTCTTTTACGTTATTAAACATTTCTGCAATAATCACGTAGACACCGTGTCGAAAGGGCGGAAGAAAAGAAAATGAAAAAGCAGAATGGTTTTACGGCCTTCTTGACTCACTTGAACACACGACACAATAATATTTCATTCAACATCCAGGATCAAAGCAGACAATAGTAATCCAGACTTTATAAATATAAGTCTGACAACAGCATTCGTTTCCCTACCCTTTCTATTCTTCAGTTTACCTGTTTCTTTTTTCGCGACGGAAAAATCTAATACGAATTCAGAGTGTTCTTGAATTAATTTAGTTTGCTTCTCAAAAAAAATGTCGTCATCTGCTGAGGAGGATGAATACGAATATGATTACTCTGATGAGGAAGTCGGAGACGACGATAGCGGCATGGACTGGAACCCTTCCGCTATTGCTTCTGAGAATCCAAACGCGGCACCAACCATGATGTATGGTAAGTAGCTTCTTTTAATTAATATTAACCTCGATACTTCTTTTCGTATTGTCGTCATGTTGCAATTGCATCAATCGGTCCTTCATTTTCGCTTTGCCGGTCGCATGCATCTCTCTAACACTTTAAATTAACAACCTATTTATTTGGATATACAACAAAATAATACGACAATGCCTTTTTAGTACACCAAAAAAAGGGGATCCGCATCTTGCCCGCCAACGAACTTCTTCCAGAGATGAAACGTCGTTTGAAGGATGTCACGGAAATCCTTGATATATCCCCCGCGGCTGCTGCTGTTCTACTACGAGCACACAACTGGTCGAAAGAACAATTGTGTGAGGTATTCTACGCTGATTCCGAAAAGATATTAAAAAAATGCGGCGTCAATCATCGATGCAATCCAAAACTTCCCCCGAAATCTTCAGACGACAACTGTCCCATTTGCTACGATGAAATGAAAGTCGGTACGAAGATGGCCATGCCATGTGGACACGAATTTTGTTTGGATTGTTGGCATGATTTTTGTGTCAATGCTATCAAGCAGGAGGGACCCTCATGTGTCTATTCTACTTGTCCGGACGCATCTTGCACAGAATGTTTGACGGAGGTTGAAGTGGAAACTGCATGCCCGGATTATCTACAAAAGTTTCAAACCTTTCAACTTCGTAATTTCGTTCAATCGAACACACTAACTCGTTGGTGTCCAGGAATTGGGTGCGAACGTATTGCCTGCGCTCCAAATGCATCGGCGATGGAGCAGGAAGGTAACGTCGCACACTGTGATGGGTGTTGTACTAGCTTTTGTTTAATTTGTGGTGAGGAACCTCATGCTCCTTCTGGTTGTAAGGATCTGGCATTATGGAATGAAAAATGCCGCAATGAATCCGAAACAGCGAATTGGATTCTAGCTAATACCAAGTCCTGTCCTAAATGTGCTTCTAGGATAGAAAAAATCAAGGCTGTAACCATATTACTTGCCAGAGATGCAAGCACGATTTCTGCTGGATCTGTTTACAAGAATGGTCAACTCATGGAGCTAATACCGGCGGATACTACAAGTGCAACAAGTATGATTCAGGTAATTCCGACACAGCTGATCAGTCAGACGCTGCCAAGGCCAAACGAGAACTTGATCGATACCTACACTACTACAAACGTTTTCATGCACATTCCGAAGCCCAGACATTTGCAAAGAAACAGCTCAATGAGACCGAAAACCGTATGGTTCGACTACAGGAATCATCAGAAAATGCGAAGTGGAGCGACGTTGAATTTCTTAAGACGGCCAATGAACAATTGGTGGAATGTCGAAGAGTCTTGAAGTACACGTACGTTTATGCATACTATCTGAATTCTTCTGCTAAGATGCAAAAAGAACGATTTGAGAATCATCAAGAAATGCTTGAGAAATTCACAGAAAATTTGAGCGAACTATCGGAAAAGCCGTTGGATCAAATGGATCGAACGGAAGTTGTCAATACAACTCGGGTTGTCGATCGTTTCATGAAGAATATTCTTCAATGTGTAGATGAGGGCATGGATATTCATCTTTGAGAAGAAAAACATGGGGTTTGAAATACACATCATTCTTGTACATTCAAGATGCATAAGTACGGATATAATATTCCTCTCGGCAAATAGAATGACAATAACGACACACTCGCTGATGATAGGCGAAACGTCCACACACACGATCGCACCACATGCGACATGAATTATAACGGCGATATAATGATGGGATCGGTGTTGTAAAATATAGAGTAAAACGCTCAATTTATAATTTTATATATTTGATTTATTCTTATGTTTTAACGGGAATAGCCGGAACGTGAACTAAAATTAAAGTACGAGTGCAGAAATAGTTCACAAAAACAAATTCTGCTGTTGCTGTGGTGTGAATCCTAAGCAATATACGACAAGTATAATTTTACTGTTACTATTCATAAATCGTACTTATCAAAAAGAAAAAATATTCTTGCTGCTGGTATGTTTCGCATTCTTAGAAATTATAATGACTAGATACCAGTAGGAAGTTAGTTCCTAGGTAGTTCACAGTGTTTAGAAGTAGGAGTTCAGAGGAAAAAGTCAAACAGATGTGTAATAAGTAAAACAACCCTACTAATATTTATGATACTATTATCACTACTATCACCCCACCACTGCTTTAGGAAGTGAAGTACCGATCTTCATTTCCAACCCAAATGTATTAGGCTTTGAGGAATCATCATCATGACCCCATCCCGCGGCGATTTTGGAGAGAGTGTTAATTTCTTCTGCTATGGACGACGTTGAGGATTTTTTTATATCATCGTCACGATCGTCATAGACTTTGCACTTTGTCTGTTGTTTTTTCCGATACTTTATTTGGGAGGCAGTATTAGCATCAAAATCTAGCATTTTCGTCTTCTTTAAAGGCTTTGATACTGCTGTATTCATAAATATGGGTATCTTCGCTGGTATACTAATATGGTCACAGTTATCAAAGTTTTTCTTCAAATAATACTCCCGTGTTTTTCTTTTTGTATCATCAAAGTGAGTTAATACAGCATCAGCATCCGATTCACCTGCGGCATGGGCAAGAAATTTTGCCCAGTGTGTTTCCTTAAGATAAGCCGTCCGTAGCTTAACAGAATCTAAAAATCCTTTTGGAAGGAACATTTTTTGTCGTTGTTGCTCTTCAAGTACAGAACGGATTGCTGAACGTACATTCAATTGACGTTGCCGTCCTTCCATGTTTGAGGCAAAGTGTTCTAATCCACGTCTTGAGTGACCGAATCTACACCACCACTTGCTTTCGATATTATTATTATTTGCATTGTTATTATTGCTATTGCTGGTTGATATTGTTGTTGTTGTTGAGCTTCTTCTTTTAAAGCTACGACCTGTCATCGACCTCTCCATCTGGTGTGGTGTTGAAGATTTTGATTTTAACCATACCTCGGAACCTCCCTGAAGTATTGCTTTTGAAACAATTCTACCGACTTTTGCGAAATCATCATAGTCGTCCTTATTCCACCATATCTGAGCCTTGTTTTCTTCATCATTTAAGTTTTCTTCATCATTTAAGTTTTCTTCATCATTTAATATAGACAGGATACGATCTATTTTCAGACTCCGAGCATAAGGAGAGAAGGTTACTGCATTTGATTTTTTCTTCGACGGAAGTTGCTTGGCGTATGATGAAGGAAAGAGAGATCGCCTTGGTGCTGGTGCTGGCGCTGGCGCTGAACCCTCGTTGTCGTTGCTCATTATTGTACAGGTATATGATGTATTGCTTTAATTTTGATACAGTATGACTGAGGGGTATTATTGTCACGTTTTCCAGTTAAGTTTTTATAGGTACGCAACACTACGTCACAGTATTTTCATTCGCAACAGGTCACAGTATTTTCATTTGCAACAGGTCCAGCTAAACCAAAGATAGCACTGTTCTCATTCCGACAAATCTTTGATGTCTAGTTGTCCCGTCAGTGTGTCGAAGCATTGTCTTGTCATACCGTTTCTACAAAACTCAGCCACCGATTCATTCTGGGTTCGCTCATTCGATTTGCTTTTTCTTGCACATGATTTAAAATAAGTGTGACGCCAAAATTTAGCTTTGAAGTCGTTCATGCCACGTCATTCTAAAAATTGAATAAATACGGGCTGTGACGAATGAGCGAAGAAGCACATGTCATTTAATAATTAATGACGGAAATTGATAATTATGGCGCACGAGTAGTTTTACGTTCGCGTCTTGCAGTGTACGAAGTCTGGTTTTGACACGCGAATATAATATAATATATAATATACTTGTATAATATATTATAATATATAATATAATATATATATATAGTATGCAGTAGTATATATCATTTTTCAATTACAGTACAGTAGTCAGATTCATATCATCATCAGATATTCCTCCTCAATAGCGAGTTGAAACTGTAGATATATCATCGTCTCCCTCGTACTCAGCAGATCAAGATGTTACTTGCAATTTGCGATATATATATATATATATATATATATATAATTGTAGCACTACAACGACTATAAGGACAGAGAAAGAGTAGGAGATGGATCTATGTCTCTTTGGTATAAAGTTCCATTTATTTATTTACCTTGCTGAACCATCATGTAGTACTAGCAAACCTGCCTAAAATAAGGTTTCTTATCCCCATTAGTATGGCACTGATGGTTTGAGTAATACCAACTCAGTATTTTTCTATTTAAGTCTGGTTTATAATGACGACCATCAGATGGATACAAAATATCAGATGACAAATAAGTAGCCTATGTAATTCCGTGCATGGAAGATTAACAAGAGTGATCATAATTTAAGAAAAAAATTAATGGGATGAGAGTTGACAGAATAAAGTACAAACAATCACCAATTATGCAATATCACAATGATCATGATCTCTCGGTCAATTTTATCAGATCATAACTTACCTCATACAGATCCAATACGGGTACCTGTAGCTCTTCCATAAGCTTCGTTTGTAACGTATAAAGGAAGAACGAGCGAGATGCGCTCATATATTTGATACGATCTATCCCAAACAATGTTGCCGTGGCTCGGTCGTGTTCTATGACACGCTGTTGGTCCACCCAATGAATATGTACAGCCATCGGAGATTTCCATATTAAACAAACCGAGGGATATCTTTGTCTCAGACGGTGAATGAATTCTCGACACGCATTACGATGATCTATGAAATCTGATCCCTGTAAATTATCATGTGCACTCAAAATATCCCACAAGCAACTACCAATAATTAAAGCTTTCTTTTTTTGGTCGCATTCATTTGATAGCTCTTCATCGATGCCATCGTTCATTAAAGATTCTAACAATGTATCGATTGTTTCTGAATTCAATCCCATTCGTACTTTATCTCCTATTATTCGAAGATTCGAATGAAAGTAGTACTTTCCTTTCTTATTTGGTCGTTGCCTTAGAAATTGACAAAATGTAGAATCCCCGAAAGCAAAAACTTGATCGAATGTACTCAAATCAACACTAGGAGTTGGTGGAACAAAAGCTCGAATATGTGGTCGGTTGTAATGACAAGGAAGATCAATTGTATAACATTTGTGAGAATATCCACCATTTGACCAATTTTCTTTTAACGGTGGTGGTAGATGTCCAATATTATCAGTGTATTCGAAGTATACCGTAATGGTTCGATTAATTTTTTCGTCGTTGTCGTAGTTCTCGTCCTCGTTATTTGGAGGGAAAATATGAGGGTGCATCGGTGTTGTAGAAAAGTTTAATCCATAACTTCCGTCGAGATTGTCGGTAATTAGCGCTACAGCTTGAGTTAAGATAATCTTGGTTTTATTTTTATCCTTTTCGTCAACATTATTTTTGTCATCAATATTTTCATTTTTTTCGTTTTCATCGTCATCGTTGACCATCAGTGTATGTTCTTCGTACCTAATATAGAACTCGTCTCCGCCTGTATTCTTGCGATGACCGTTACAATCTAAACTGTACAGAGTATTCGATAGAAGATGAATTTCAACTTGACAACAACAATTCGGCGGAGGAGCTGATTTAGATGAGGATGAGGATGATGATGATGATGATGATGATGTAATTGCTCGCTCTACTTCCGTTTGTACTGTTACATCAGGATTTGACGGAGTAAAAATGGCATTGCCACTAGCATTAGCACCAAGTCCCATCATGCTATTGTAGAACATACTCGAAGTACAGTACATGACAAATTGTTGAACTAGAAACAATTGAAAATAAGATTTCGATTGTGTGGATCGAGAAAAATAGTGATTTTCTTGACAGAATTCCAGTCGTACTTACGCGCATAATACTGAGGATTATTGTTTTTTAAACGCGCATACCGAAACACACTTTGTAAACAAAAAAATAATATCTCAAACGAAACTCAAAAACTGAACTGATGATGCAATACGCGATCGATCAACCAATGTAACAACTATTCTTCGAAATCAAGACCACTTTCGATTGCAAATAATACAGCACAAGTGTATCACATAAAACTTCCAGTCAAACTAAACACGACCAGCACCAGTCGACATCGCAGTCAAGGACTTTGTGAGTAATATACTATTTATTTGTGTTACTACTACTGTTCTCTATTATTTGCAGTAGCCAGCCTTTTCTCCGAGTGTTCTTATTGCTTTCTTCAGTTGTAACTAAAATTGAATAGTAAGAAAATGATATCTTTCCCCATCCTCATTATTTTCCTTCTATCGTTGTAATTTAAAATCAGAACATTCTAGGTCGGCCATACAATCCACAACAAACGTAACAAAATAAATACAAGAACTATGAAAGTTACGACTGAAGCGTTTAACATTTTCTTGGAGGGGAGTCTCATGCCCAACCCATCTGGCCATGTTGAGCCCCATCGTCTCGCATCCGAGCTGATTATTTTTTACCAAACTCAAGAGCTCGAGCATCTTCGAGTGACAAACACTGGTAAAACTCAAGAGAACAAGCGTCTTCGATTACAAAACACTAATCTTCTATTTGTCAGGGTCTTCAGGAGGAAGTAATTGATAATAGAGGAGATATAATCGATACTCTAAGAGACAGGATCCGTATTCGAGAACAGATCGTCAATAATAGTCGAGATATGATCGATACTCTAAGAGACAGGATCCGTATTCAAGAACAGATGGTCCAACTATACAAAACAAGTATGTTTTATGTTGTGCTTCCGCGCATTTGTATTTGCCTTCTACTTGGTGTCAACATTACTGTCTCCGTTCTCAATACATCGGATGGTATCATTAGATCGATTCTTTTAAACAAAGTCAATAAGCCTCTATTGTGGATCCGAGTTCAAAAGAATGCGCTTTTCTATTATTTAATTAGGAGTAGAAGCCTATACTTCCTTCATTACACGATTAATTTCGTATAGGCCAAAGAATGATGAATTTTCCATGTTGATTTCCTTTAGACTACTGGAACTTCTCATCGCATTACCATTCAAATTTATTCCAGTATCATTTATAGTACGAAGTTACTTTTTCCAAAAAAGAGCATTTATCTGAAAGTTCATAAAAGGTCACTAGTCATGACGCCCTTGTTAGAGAAATCGACTCCGCGTAGTTTCGGCAAATTATACGGAAGGATGTCGTGTACGAGCTGAAAATCAATACAACGTCTTGGATAAGGTAAAGAAAAATTTACCGACGTTATTCCATTCATTTGAATATTTTCCACGATCTGTTTTAATTCCTGAAAAATTTCCACCGCCATGGACAAACTTGTCTATATACATCCTTGAGTCTCATAAGACGATAGGATTGGAACTTTTTCTTGTCTCGTTGTTCAAGAAATGGTTACGTAAGTTGCAGCAAATGTTGTTGCCGAACTTCCGCTGACTTCGAATACTAAACTTGACACGGTAACCCGTTACCGCCATAATGATGAAGGAATCTTCGTCGATCACTAATTTTTTATCTAGGCTATAATTTCAGCAATTATTTAGCGCGCGCGGCAAGTAAATCGCGGTGTCACGGAAACTTCTTATATATCACAGAGATCAGAATGATAATAGCACATAATATTACGAACCACATGCATGCTCTCACTTTTTTTAAGCATCTTGCTTTCGATGGCGCCTTGTAGTACTTGTAAAAGTTACAGTACATTGTACTATAGCGAAAGAAAGAGTGAAAGCATCTGGTCTACTACTGGTAGCTCTAAGACCGATTTCATGCACGTAGTCAGTCACCTTCTAATTTAGATCTAGCTAGCTAGTATCTGAATGTCATAGATCATAGTAAAATATATATTTATTTTTAATATTTATTATAATATGTTTAGGTGTTTTAGTATATAGTACAAGAGCAAGCTTTCGTAGCTTGCGTGTGTGAATATTATATATATTATATTGAATAGTGTTACAACAACAGAATTAAATGTTGATTATTTCTCCCAAAGAAAGAACAACGGATATGATATGTTCCCTCAATTAGTTTGTGTGCGTTATCAGACATTTATCAGCGAGTTCATCCCAATGAACTAGTTTCGTTTCATTATCAGTATCATTATTACTATTATTATCATCATTATTATTATTATCATTATTATCATTTATCGTTTCATCCCCTTGTTATTGAGATTGAGAAGACACTTCCTGGATCGAATTCGAACGAAGACGATTACCAACCATTGAGGATGATTCATCAATACTCCAAGCGGCACATCGATCCAATTTGCATAAACTATTGAAACAATGACTATCAGCACGAAAGATATCAGTATTATCTTCATTATTATTCGTATTACTTGTGTTGGTATTGGTATTCAATGAATCATGTACAATTTCATCCCAATGAACTATTCTCACATTCGATCTCTTTTTCGGTTCTTCAGCAGCAGTTATGGAGTGGTGATGCTGATAACGCTCACTTTCAAAGGAATAGCAACCAGCCTCGTCCTGACTCCATGCCGTACATCGATTTAATTTATAAAATTGTAAACATTGACTACTGGATGACGATGATGATGCTTCCTGTGTTGGTTCTTCTACTCTTGATCGAAAGATAGTATCATCTTCTGATTGTCTAACAAGCATTGGCATTGCCATTGAGTCCGTTTTAGTGCGCTGACTTTGACGTTCCGACGAATCATAAAGTAATTGATGAACAGAACTAGAAAGTGATCTACTTGATAGATCTTCTTCGAATCCTCTATCGGTGTTGCTGCTGTTGTTGCTGTTTGCGAATTTGTTCGATAAAGATAATGATGATGATGATGATTCAACAACAACTTCTTCTTGCTCATCTCTTGAATCACACCATGCAGAAGAATCGATACAATTAATAGTA
>FMBT01000509.1:0-69961 GCA_900095095.1 Fragilariopsis cylindrus CCMP1102
CAGTTCCAATTTATTATCACGAACTGATATATGGATGCTATCCAGTTTAGTGGCAACAGAAATTGCTTTACCATTTCTAAACAATGATTTGTTGTTTCCATTACATTGGATTGGTCGTCAAACATGTGAACAAAAATATTCCGACCAAATTGAAGAGTCAGTACTGGGATTTTGTGGTTTGGATTTTTTTGGTACTCCTACAAAATGTGAATCAACACTTGGACCACACATTGATCAACCACATGGTTCACTTGGTACACAATCAATTCAAGATTTTTTCGAAGAAGAATTTAATTTTAATCCACAACAAATAACAGCATTAATGGGTGCACATTCGGTTGGCCGGATGCATCGACATAATTCCGGATTTGATGGAACGTGGGATTTATCAGCAGGATCATTAGATGGTGGATATTGGTTAGAATTAATTGGCGATCCGCCAGACTATTTTTTAGAATCTATTAATAATAATGATCTACCGGAGATACCAGATCGGAAACAATGGCGTGCGATAATTAATCATGGTGAAACTGATACTGCTACTGTTGCTGCTGAACAAAAGGAACAAAAACAATTGCAATGTTAAATGTTGATATAGCATTAGTAAAGAATGTCTTAGATATGGACGAAACAACTGGTGATGTTGGTTGTGGCGAAGTTAATAATCAAAATTTGAATGATTGTTCAGATGAAACACCATTTTGGCCATTTGCAAATGTATACAACGGTAATAATCGTAAATTCTTAACGGATTTTCGTGACGTATTGAATCATTTGATTGATCATGGTTATAATGATCTAAAACCATTAGGACGAAAAACAGTTTGTCCAAATGGACGTGTTTGTACTTTTGGTTTTACTCACAGTAACGATCCAAAAACTACTGACAGTAGTGAAACCGTTGACATTGCCATAGTAGAAGAATTATCACCACCACCAACACCATCACCCTCAAGATCACCACCAAGAATGATTCCTTGGGTGACGAATGGACCAAAAATTGAAATAGATCGTTTATGTTATGATACTGTGGGAGAAAACTTAGTTGTGACGTACAATTTATTTCTAGAAAAACAAGATCGTAGTGTAACCGATATTACAATACAAGTATTTGATATGAATAATATTGAAATTGTCATGTTAGAAATTGAAAAAGAACAAGACATTATTTTGAATCCACGTGTATCTAATGATCCATTACTATCAAGTTTATCATGTGGTGAAGATACATGTCATACATGGACATCACGTGGTGGATTACAGATGTCAACCACAAATTTAATTGGTAATGGGCAGGACTATGGTGTATTATTACTAGCAAACACTAGCCTACAACTGATGATGCCACGCCAACATCAATAATGATAATTCTCGTCTGGAAATATTAGCTGGTGTTTCATTCCGATTAGGTGGATGCAATGAATAAAATATAGTACAGAAGAAGAAAAAATCTCCACGGTATGTTGTTGATCGAAAAAAAAAAGATGATACTTAAATTTGTAGACAAATAAATAAATAGTTTAAGGGAACGAAAAATAATAACAATAGTACAGTACTAGTATGACTAGCTAATTTGATAAATAGCTAGCAAGTAGCTATTAGGTGCAGGAGCTCTGTTGGTTTCCTTAGCGAATTAGTATTTCTTGCCTTTGTGTGGTCATGACTTAAGAGGTGGTCATAGAACGTTAAGAGAGGTAAAGAGTACTCATTTTGATTTCTTATTATTGGTATGTCATCTTGGTATAGGATGAACATCCCTTGTCCCAAGATCAACCAGAAGCCTGATGCGGGCATCACGATTACACCCATCGTACCCATACCAGTAAGATACCAGCCGAACCATTGGGGTGCCTTCTTTCTGTAGCTTGACAATAGTTTCGTAACAGATAGCCCTGTGATACCATCATGATCCCGGCCACTTGAAACCAGAAGGAGCATTCTCGTTCGGACCGATCATGCACGTCGGCGATTTGCGTTGTGCGTTCTGTGGCGATGCGCAAGAGAGGATCACGAAGCTCTGGAATTAACAAGCCGATTCCAGAATGGAGGATTCCTGTGGAGATTAGCAAGTTACTGGAAGTCAAGCTCATGATGACAATTGTACTAGTAGCTGGTATTGTATTTTTATTATATCTTATCCTTCTGATTACTTTTGTCGTGATGTTCTTGGAGTTCTTGGGACTGATAATAACAATATTACAGTACAGTACTAGTATGACTAGCTAAAATGACTAAATAGCTAGCTAGTAGCTACAGTATTAGTAGGTGTAGGAACTCTGTTGGTTTCTTAGCGTCGCAAAGTAGTCATTATTCCATTCCATTAGAGATTTACTGATAGTGCAACGAACGCCGCCATCATACCGTATCGCAATTTTGGGATCAAATCGGCGAATAAGATCCGGTCGCGCTTGAAGAATTGTGTTCTCTTTAAAATCGTACTAGTGGTACAGTAGTATATGCATAATATAATATTATGTTGAAAAGTTGTTGTATCAACGGTTGAAAGCAGTATTTATTAATCTGTATTTTTAGTCGCGGTTGACGAACCACAGTAAAAAAGTTTTTAATTATGTTTTGATACAGTACTTCCTCCGTGCAACTGTAAACACTCATATGTCTATCGTCTGAAAATTTTGCGCGTAATTAACACCTTCAACGACGAAATTTGCAAGGAGGATGAGGGAAACTTGTGACTTTAACCCTCTATTTTGTGAGTAGATCTTAATATTTTAAGGTTTTAGCGTCCTTTTACAACCGCTAAAGTTTCAAACGATAGACCTATGCGCGTTTACAGTTGCACGGAGGAATTATTATTCTACAGGAGTTGTAACGTTACTCGTAGAGTAAAAAGCCTAATGCTGGTCGGTGGTGGTCATTGAATTTGGCCGAATCACAGTAGTAGTACTATAAATAAGGTTTTTCTAGTCATATTCTACTCAGGGAGTTTTTGTTCTTTGTGTTCAAGGAACAAACTTTTATTTTTGTATCAGAGGAAAACTTGGTGATACAAAACTTGAAAACTAATTTAAAAAAAAATCTTTGTTTCGGGTATTTTCTAATCATACTAGTGTACAAGCAGTATAACCGTCACTTCTATTCTCATTATTATTTGCTTATCTCTACTAGTATGCTAGAGTAATCGTAAATCTAATACGTGACAATATATATCGACTTACTATTAAGAACCCGAACACTGATACTAAAGGCTTTGAGAGTGAGACGTCCAAGACTAATAAATAACCCCCTTTTTGGACATTTAAAAAATCCTACATTTAATATATCATAAAATTATATACAGTATAGTGAGCAATAATAAAGGACTAAAATTGAGAAATAAGACTGTGAGTAGTAAGACAACGAAGACTAATAACCGCTTTTGCACATTTTAAAAAAATCCTACATTCAATATATCATAAAATTGTATACAGTAGTGAGCAATAAAAGACAAGACTGAAATTGAGATTACTGTGAGAGTTGAGACGTCGAAGACTAATAGTCCCTTTTCGACATAAAAAAAATCCTAAATTCAATATAAAATTGTATACAGTAACGTTAGTGAGAAATCCTACATTAGATATAAAATAATTGTATACAGTAACGTTAGTGAGCAATCAAAAGGACTAAAATTGAGAGTACTGTTAGAGTGAGTGTGTGAGTGTGTGTGAGTGTGTGTGAGAGAGTAAGAGATAAGAGATCGGGTAGTACGTGTGATCCAACAAATTAATCACAGAGCAACAACAAGCTATTACACACGACACGATGATGATTGGTGATGAATTATTAACTGATTTAATAGATATGATTGAAATTGCTGGAAAGAAAGGAAACACAGTAGTAGTAACATCATCCGACAATGATGACGATGTACAACAAAAACAAAAACAAAAACGACGTAAAACAATAGAATTTGAATTAGTAGATGGGATGCTACAACCATTATTTTTTACACGAGAATTAAGACAACAACCACGTAATGGTCGACTACCGCAGTTATTACATCGACAACAGCCACATCCAATCACAGTCACAAAATCAACAGTCACAGTCACAAAATAATAACTCACAGCCCTATGAGAAAATGAAAAAACGACGAACATTTGAATTTACAATGATAGATGGTGAGTTAGAGTCACTTGAGTTAGAGTCACTACAGTCACAAGATCAAGATCAAGATCAAGAAAATCCAACAAGAAGTACTACTAGGACTAGTAGACGTAATAGTAGAGTAATATAGTAATTCCATTGAATTTACATTGGAAGAAAGTACACATGGACGACGTGGTCAAAAAAGTTTCTTATTTTCCTTCTTTCAAAACAAAAAAAACAAATACAATTACAAAACAAAAACAAGAACAACAGTATAATAATAATAATAATGATTCACTCACCAGCAATAATAGCAGCAATAATGGTGAATACGAATGGATACGAATCGTTTAAGAGAGAATGATTCTTCAATTGGTGACTCTCGGAACAATGAAAGATAGGAACCAAAGAATAATATGAAATGAATGAAAACAATGTGTGACTGACACGTTCGACAATCTCAAACGCGCCTTTCCAACAATAAGCAGCAATAATGATGAAAATGAGGGACAACAACAAGAACAACAATTGCTACTTACTACTGTACTACCGGTGGTGCGTGTGCTTTGTTGAATATAAAGTGAAGTGAAGTGAATTGAATTTGAATGACGAGCATAATGTTAAAACCGCACCGCACCGCCATACCAGTTCTAAACAAATGAATGAATGAACAAACGAAAGAATCAATCAATGTCAAATTGTATAACTATAGATATTTTAAGTAAAAGTAAATAATACATACTCTGCATATTATATATACGATAGTAGCCTAGTCATTTTTAATATAGGCTTTATCCTATTACATACAATATTATTGTAGTAAGTATATATCAAAACACATTTCATTCGTTATCTCTTAACTTACTGTAGTACTTGTATTCTGTTTTCTACGGACGGGACACGGGGGAAGGGAGTGAGCTTTGATTTTACAATTCGATTCCTTCGATTCTTTCGATACGATACGATACGATACGATACGATTGATTGACAGTGGTCGGATCGGTCTGTTCTTCCGTTGAAAAGAGTTTGTACTGTATTATATCAAAAAGAAAGTTATTTTGTACTTCGTACTGTAGCATGGCATGGTGCGCACTTGACTGGCAACATTTAGACCCGTTATACTCGTGTGCGCAAATCAGTGTATTTATTTTCGCACGATTATAACGGGTCTCATGGTGGTTGTCTCCTTTTGGTCAATGTATAAAGTAATCTGCAATTAATGTTGCTCGTGCAATTTTCAGTTTTCATATAATTAAAATTTGTTAACAAAAATACGACTACTACAATGTGATGAGAATGATTTAAAATATAATGATACAGCAGTTGACAAAAATAAGAGTTATTCTTTAATGGTATCAGAGGAATACTTTCTTCCATTAATATTCATTATATGGCTCATACAGTAGTGCTATATACCTTTCTATCTACAAAGATAGTAATAATGATAGTAGTAATTGTTTAATTGACGTGTACATTCTTATTTACAATTGTATAGTATTACATAGTATTCGTTACGTTTTATGCACAGCAGTTTGTTCTTTTCCTTACCTTTTTATCCTATCTTTTCTTCATCTTCATCGAAATATTAAACTTAAAGTTAAAATCCAAATGATGATTTGAATTGTTCTACTGGGCATGATGATGATGTTGTTGTTGTTGTTGCCGTTGCTGTTGTATCATTTTTGTCATTTTTATCCTCTTGAAGAAAGGAATCAGGATTAAGATTTGTCCATGATTTGTTATGCATACCATTTATCATAGTAGTATTATGACCATAATGATCTGTACCATCATCGGACAATATCATATCAATGTCCTCACAACCACTAGTTAGTTCCGAAAGTGAACCAATATTAGGCATAGAATCAAAAGTATGCGATCTTGACATACTCGTAATATTTGTGGTACTGTCTGAAGTTCCCATCCCCGTTTCCATTTCTTGTTGTTGCTTACGCTGCTGATGCTGCTGCTGTTGGAGATGTTGATACTCTCCCCTTTGTTTCTTTTTGAGTTGTATATACATATCAAACGGATCAATGCTGTTTTTGTTGTTGGTCACAGTGTTGTTGTTACTTCCACTACTAGACAAGCCACGACCATCGTTGTTTCTACTACTGGTATCGTAGTTGTTGAAATAGCTTTCGTTGGAATTATTCGAGGCTTGGCTCAGTCTCCTCATTAATTCTGGCTGGCGTTGTAGCAACGTATGACTTCTACGATTATTATCCATGGACGAACCATTAATACTACTATTGTTCATTGATGCTGATAAGGAGACTCGATCCAATCTATTAGGCATCAATTGTGTCTGTTGCTGGATTGTAACAACACAGGATCTATGGAACCATTACTATTGCTGGATGAAAATGACGGCGTTCTTGATGAAGTATTGGATGTAGTGGACGTAGTGGATGTTCCTGATGCAAATAACGCCATAGTAGAATTACTACTAGTAGACACCGGTTTCCTTCGTAGACGACGAAAACAATGAGCAATTTTTTCACGTGCAATATTCCGTTCTACTTCTTCGTAATAGTAGTAGTGATCACCATCACTGTTACTGCCACTATTATTATTATGCTGTCTGGCAGTGCTAATTTTTCTCAGAAATCGTCCACCGCTTTCCTGGATAGCTGTATAATCTGTTCCGACATTTCAGTTTTAATAACTTTATTGGCACTCTCGTATTTTCTGTAGGATGATTTAACTAGTTGATCACACATTATATTACCTGAATGTGCTTTGATTATTTTACCTCTACCAAATAATACATCATATTGTCCAGGCTGGATTGCTGTTGTTTCATCTGCTTGATAGTGTGCATCATTGTCATTGTCATCAAGACGAGTGGTGTTGATACTCTTCATCGCGGATGATTGGATAGCGATTTGATCCGGAGTATTATCTTGGTTCAACATTTTATATTCAGTTTTTCTACCTTCTCGTACGCACCGATATTGCATTGCACAGCACGGTGTATTAACAAATATTAGTAGTAATATTCTGTATTTTGAGATATAATTATATATGAACTTATATTTGTATACAGCAGGAAGTCAGTAAACGTGAATGATGATGATGATGATGTTGTTGTTTAGCTGTTTGTATGTCTTTTATTGTGGATCTCGTTTGAATTTTATGTGAATGTCGTTATCTTCTCCCGCTCTACTGTACAGTATTTGACTTGTCTTGTTTTATGCGGTCTCATCACCTATGTTCAGACCTTCTTTTCCGGCGAGAAGTGTGATACGATGCGAAATCTAACGATCCAATCGTGCTTGAGCATGAAAAACTCACGATTAATAAATTATTTATTTTTTAATATCGCTTTAGTGATATCTAGGCAGCCTTCCAACTTTTGTTTCGCTAGACACGCATGTGAATAGGAACCCTAAGTGCAATCCATTCCAGCCATTGATTTTTTGTCCGCAGGAACAACATCCTGGATGAACATTAAAAAAAAATAAGTACCAGATTTCTAATCTTAAGTCCAATCATACGCTACCAGATCTAATTTTATTTTTTGTCCCCAAGAACTTTGTAAAATAATAATGTACGTTAGCTTACCGGTACCACCGTATGGGCAAGATCAAAATACGACTAGATCATTGGGTCGAAGGCATATGAAAATTTTGGGGGTAGAATCGTGCGATGCAATTTCTCTGGGCCTTATACGGGTTTACAGACGCGTATACTTCTATTATGGGATGGAAATACGGGTGGGGATGTAAAAGGATTCGCCGACGATGGTCAGCAAATGGAGCTTTCTCTTCTTTTACCCTAATGATATACGGGTGGGGATGTAAAAGGATTCGCCGAAGATGTTTGGCTATGGCGCTTTCTCTTCTTTCATAGCGTGTTGAATTTGAATGAACAAGACATGTGTTTATATTATTGAATTGGAACAGCACAAGAAATGCAGCAAAACAGGGAGCAATTGATAAAGCTACAAATAGGCGTATTGTACGGAACAAACAACAAAAGAAAGTTGTATAGTCTACCTCTTTCTTCTGGCTCCTGCCTTTCCATCCTAAAGTTTGGTTCGTTCTCTATACTTGCTACCATTATTATGTCAAGATTATTGTAAATCCTATCAATATTTAGACTACATGGAAAAAGAATTCAGTGAACGATCTCGATGGAAAGGACGATGGATAATGTGTATTTACGATGGCGCACTGCAAATAATAAAACGATTCGATTCTTTCTCTTCACTGGCATCGTTTCTTCTCGTTTCGACCACAAATTTAGGTAGGAATCAATTGAACAAAATGAAATATCACAGAGACACTAAGATATAGATTGTAATGCGTACGACGTAGTTGGTATCGGACTTGTTGTCCTTTTCAATTACTAATTGGGTGTGTGGGACTCGAACTCACTGGTTCCGGTAAAGACTCGCCGGTTTCGGCGTTGTATCTTGGATTGGCTTTTCAGGAAACCAGTCTAGAAGAACGACATAGTTGGTATCAGACTTGTAGTCCCTTTCAATTAGATCATAAAATCAAAAACAGAAACAAGCAATTCAACCAAAATACCAAACAACAAACAAACAATATGAAATTCTCAACTTCTTTTACTCTTGCAGCAATGACTTTAATGTCTACTTGTACCGATGCTCGTATCGGCGATGGTCAGCGTGAGCTCAAACAGAAATGTGGTCTTAACCCAGCGTGCCCTACAGGAGAAGTATGCAACAAGACCAGTGTTGGCTACCTCTGTGAAGAACCAGATGCTCCAATGTGTGGCCTTAACCCAGCGTGCCCTACAGGAGAAGCATGCAACAAGACTAGTGTTGGCTACCTCTGTGAAGAACCAGATGCTCCAATGTGTGGCCTTAACCCAGCGTGCCCTACAGGAGAAACATGCAGCAAGACTAGTGTTGGCTACCTCTGTATAGATTTTGATGTTAGCAAGAAATGTGATCCTAATTTAGGTGGACAGTGCTTTAGTGAAGGAACAGACTATACCTGCGAAAATTCCAGAGTACAAGGCGAGAGTCCCGACTATCGATGTGTTCAAAGCAAATAATTGTATTCAATAGATAAGAAAATAATATGAAAAAGTTAGATATATACTAAAACAAGAATATTCAATATACAATTAGTTCAAACTGCAAACTGTCATGGCAGTTTTTGGCAGAGTAAGTATATATAAAATCGCTGTATTTTCTCCGACGTTGACGTTGACATTGACATTAGATTGTCTTGAAGAAGTATTGATTTGAACTGATATATACCATATATTGGCATCTGCTGCCGTTCATTACATTGCATGTTGATGTTTCGTAGTAAATATAATAGCAGTAAACGTGTATTGACAATTCCCTTATAAGTCAATAAATTAGCGACCCCAAGCATTTTAAGCATTGTACACTATAGACAAAGTCATTAGAAGAAACAAAATAAGTAGTCCTAGGATATTATACACGTATACACTAGTAGGTAGTTGTTCGTTGTAAGTCTACTAGAGTTGTTATATTACTTTGACTTGTGGAAGATGTTGCACTTTAGCTTGTGGAAGTTATTGCAGTTGGAGAAGCGGACGACAGTGAAAAAACACTTGGAGGAGAAGTAGACGGACTTCTTCTGTCAGCTAAATCGGATGGTGCTTGTCTGGCATCCGAAGATATTTGTGGAGTTCTGTATTGTGTGGACGCTACTGCACTTGGAGAAGCGGACGGTGAGTTCGTAGGTGAATCTGTAGGTGATGTTGTGGGCAAATAAGTCGGTGACGATTATGTTGGTGTATCAGTCGGAGATGATGTTGGTGGAATTGTATTCTTGCATTTGTCTTTATAGGTTGCTGGACAAAAGAATCTAACTTTCTTTCCGGTACCAGGTTGTTTCTTCCTACATCTCTTGTTCGGTTTTTATTGCAAAATATGAATCACATGTCCTTGAGGAATTGCCTGTAAATTGGAATGAATCCGAATTTTCACATGGACCACGTTCAACTGCTGCTGGTAACAATGGTGATCGTGATTTCTTCTTACATTCTTGTTTACACGTTGCTGGACAAAAGAATTTAACTTTCTTCCCGGTACCAGGTTGTTCCTTTCTACATCTCGTAACAGGTTTTTTTGGCAACGTATGTCTCACAAGTTCTAGTTGCATGACCTTCAAATTCAAAAAGGAGGTGAATTTTAACATCCGTGACTTTTTATGTTGTGTTGATCGTTCCCAACTACTACGGAATTGGTCGCGTTGTTAGCGGAGGAGCGTGGTGCCCGGCAACGAAGATTCTGAAACACATCATAGCAATGTGATAGAAGGGGATAAAAGCAGAAGGAAAAAGTAGAGTGAGGGAGACGAAAACAAAATCAGACAACATCCCGCATTAATATAGAACAACCGCACATTGCATCGCAAACCCACCACATACTGTGTGGGTGAGCGAAACGTGGTCTACAGTATATTGTATTCTTACCTTCTTCTCCTCAACGAGTTGAACAGACGCATGAGCCATCGAAAGCACGACAACAACACACAATAATTTTTTCCATACTAATAAACGGCGTCATGGTCTATCAACTTAGTTGGGAGACAATAATATTTGGACAATATATTGAGTTTATTGTAATGATTTGTATCATAACGTATTTTTATCTGAAGTCCTAGTGAAAATAAAGTCATTCCTATCGATTTGCCACATAATAATGATGAGTCAATCATCCCGAAAATGTTAGATCGGATTTTTAAGATTTTTGTATTCGTAATTTTATAGAACCTTATGTACTGTTATATAACATTGTTCCGTTATATTGAACTCCTGCTGATAATACGATTACGGAGAAATCTCTCTCTCTATTTATACGACGACAAGTAGTACCCTACGAGATTTCGGTGTGTTTCATATTCATTCCCATTTTTTCCTGCCCCTAGAGAACCCATTGCCCTTCCTACTTAGGCTCTGTTGAAGATGAATGACGCGACGGCGACTTTCTTCCTTATATCGAACACTAGCTTAATTGTATCTGGTTGAATGATCTGTCAGCGACGACGACTCGACTCGACTCGACTCATCTCCTCGCAGTATTTTTTTCCAATATCCCTTGGGCACCCATTTCTTTTCCTAACTACATAGTAGGCTACATTATTGCTCCGGAGGTGTTACAATCGCAGTGCTTGTGTATTGTACGATACAGTATATGAATCAAGTAGAGAAACATAATAGAATTGATACGGATGTGAAAAATTATTCCTATTACTAGACTAGATAGCTAGTAGTCAGATACAACTATTGACTATTCAATATGCGTTTCAATTATTAGTTCGTGTACATTTAATCTTCATTAGAACTACAATATGTTTTCTTAAGCTGCAATGCCAGCAACGATATTCTTTGTTTCGTGCTCAAGTCTTTCCAGACAGCAACTAGAGTTCATGATCATTTTGTATAATTTTGAATTCATTCTTTCGGGGCAGCTATGTCGTTTGGATGGATACATGTTCGTTTCTTTTGAATCCATGACACTATTTACCTGTGATTCCAAATCGTAACTCGAAGACACTTCGTACATATATCCTCCATACAGTAAAAGTGCTGCATCGTGTCGTGCCTTCGATCTATCTGCACAAGAGTCATCCACCAAAATGGTTCGGAACCCAAATTCGAAGCAACCGAATGCACTTTGTTGAACACATACACTTGTGATTAAGCCAGCCACTAGTACTGTTTCTATTCCTTCAATTTTCAATGTTTCTAATAGATTTGTGTTGTTCGTTGCCGACCAACTTGGCTTCGAAATCACGATGTCCCTTCCTCAGGTGTTGCGAATTCTTCCCAACCTACAAAATCGGAAGAAGATGGATTGTAGTGCACTTCTGTAAGATTTCTATTCCCTCTAAGCTTCTGGAATTGTGGTAACCAAGGTGAATGAGAATATCGATAATCGGCACGGATATGAATTATTTTGACGTTTTTTTCACGACATATATTAATGGTTCGTTCTAGATTTGTTGGAAATGATGGAAAATCCTTTCGGACAGCTGGACAATCCGTCCAATATTCTGGTTGGACATCTACTACTAGTAGGGCCGTTGTTTTTGCGTCGATTGGAGGTGTTGTTGATGGGTCGGACGGATACATTTTCGGAAGGGACGATGGTGACGGTGGTGGGGATAAGAATGCATCGTCATTTTCGATATTGGATTCGTTGATGGTGATAAGACTAGACTGTCGTTTATTAATTCTTCTTGAATAAGTCATTTTGCTTTGAAAGTGGGTTTCTGTGTGTATATTTATTTACTTGTTCGCGTTTTTGTATGTTGTACTTTTTGATTTTATGAGACCTGTGACAAGTAAGTGGGAAATATTTATCTTTCGCTCGATTGTCCCCGCCACATCATTTTTTCTCCGAGCAATACTTCCTCGGTGCACCGCTAAGTAGTGACTTCCCGCTATCGCTTGGAATTATTAGACAATAAAAGCGCGTAGCGGTGCACGGAGGAAGTATTGCTCTGTTCGTGGCGCGATCAGACCCGTGCAAAAGTGTACATTTTTTTATCACTCCTACCGGTACCGGTAACCGCCGAGACAACAACGCGATCTATTCAAAAGCACGAGTAAAAGATTCGTGCTCTAAAAAGTTTTTTTGGTGCGTGAACTTATGATTTCAGCATACATAGTTGGAGGAGTGAACAAAATATACTTCATTCCATTGTAGATTATTTAGTAAGAGATAGAGCAGAGGTCGCTGTTTTGAAAGATTGTTTGTCTATTTTTTGTGCTACGGTACAATGAGAAAATTGTACGGTATTTCCATGCGACAATGCATCATCACGCGACGCGCACCACATGACAAACTCAATTTAGGTACTCTAAAATTCGGTGAAAATGCAACATCAAATCGCATATTTCGAATGGTCGATGGTTCAATCCCGTCTGGTTGGTTCATACCCAACTATAGCTCAGTGGTAGAGCGTTCGATTGCAGAGTTTTTTTGTCTTTATTATTTTATTTAAAATTGTAATGATTCATATGATTATTGCTGCTCCCCCTTAGACACCCACAACCATGTCTTTGTGCATTACTATCATTTTCGCTTCCCCATCATGTTGCAAACATTAACACTACTATTAAATAGTAAGGAATACTATTATAATTTTGTTGTCAGACTAACTAATTGATTGTCTTTGTTGTTCACCACATGATCTTAAAAAGATCATATTGTTGATAGGAAATGGATGGGAAAAGAGCACTGCTGGATGGTAGAGAGAAGTAGTTTAGTTCCAATATGCTGAATGAAGATGGATAATATAATTCCATATCTAACCCAAAGGAATGTCAGATGTTGCTGATGCTGTTGTTGCTGCTGCTGCTATTGATGTTACTATTATTACACATACTTTGTCAAATGATTGAAATTATTGCTTTGGCAGGCAGCTGCTATGCAATCCAAAGTAACAACAAACACAATAGAACCTTGTATCAAGAAAAATGATGGTGAACAACATAGCGCAGAGACAGAGTAAGAAGAAGGAGAAGAAGGAGAAGAAGAAGGAGAAGAAGAAGAAGAAGAATACCAGCACTTCCTGTATTTTAAACTAAAGTCTGTAGTAAGAAGTAGACTAGTATTATTGTAGATTTACCACTTATGGGTCATATGCATGTTTCTACTCTATTCCTGTCTACCAAACATAGTGAAACAACTGCTGCTTTGGTGTTGGAGTCTGTTCCAGCAGCTTTGCACATTTGCTCATGCGGGTTATGTTATTCTATTCCTGTCAACCAAACTGCTACTACTGCTGTGTATGTTGTGTGAAGGAAGTACAACAATGCAGTTGTTGGTATATTACTAGTGAATCCAATGCTGGCTCATGATGTTTTGCTGTTCCTGTCAACCAAACGATATGAAACAACAACAAACAAGAACTGCTGCAGCGTGAGAATTTACTGTGCCTATTCTTCCTGTAAAATCTTGCATGTTTAGTCATAAAGGTTGTTTTGTAGATAGATATTTGTGCATGCACATGCACGATCTTTTTTTCCTGTTGTCAATCAATTAGAGCTGCTGCTGCTGTGAGAGAATTTGATGTGCCATCACTGCTGCTTCTAGACTTGACTAATTAATATAGGCATATCATCACCAATGATCCACTCCCTGGTACATGCTCATGTGAGTTCTATTCCTGTCAACCAATAATATTATGAAAGAACAACAGGGAACTGATGCTTGCTATGTGAGAATTGGTTCTGCTAGTACCTCTTGTAAATAGTCACAGGTAAATAGATGGTACAATATAATAGTAATAGTAATAGTAATAATAATAATAATATGAGCATCATCAAGAAACTGAGCAGCTCTTAAATTGCATAAAAGGGCAGGCAGTACAAGATTCACCTTGATATATTGCTGCCAGCTGTGATTGGACCATATCATCAGCTACATGCATGGGTGGGTTTAATAAATCATGATACTACATGTACATGTTAAAGCACTGGTTTGATATTCTGCTAGAGATATGATGATTTCTAGGGAGACCTGGTATAAAGTATGATGTATACATTACTATATGTTGCAACCAGTAGTGTGTTGTGTGTGTGTGCATGCACGTGCCTGGGGGGGGGGGGGGGGGTTCCATCCCACAAATGTAGGAGGAGATGGGCTCTGTTCACTTCCATTTTAGTACCTGCTTCATCTCTCTCTCTCTCTCTCCCTCTCTCCCTCCAATAATGCAAGAAGAATGAATAAGAGGGATGATGGTGCTGCTGAACTGTGAGTGTTTCTGCCCCCACATCATGTTGTGAGCTGATAATAATGGGAAATATTTACTGGTATATGTGTGCATGAATGAATAATGATCTAATTTTTTTCATGGAGGCTGTTGTTGACAGTAGATAGATAATAGATGATGGACTTTACTGAGTGAGGCAATGTATGGGGTGGGGTGGGGTGATACAGGTGATACATCATCCTCATTCCTCTTAATTAAGCAACATTCCTCTTCTCACAGTCATATCAAATTCTGTCGTTAAGTATGCTATTATGCTAATACTATTACATTTTTGTCAACCCTGCATACCCCACCTACTGTAGCTAACTCATGCTTATTCTATCACCATACACTTTCTATACACTTGCTTACTTAGGTGCAAACAGGATGTGTATGAACCATCCATGCGCACAGTAGATAGGTTGCATGGTTACAAAGTTATTGTTTTTGCCTCCTACCATCCCTGGTTGTTCATCATCACTTGACTAAAGTAATTCTAATTGGTATCATTTTTGTCTCTCAAATTCTCCAGTGGAGTTTGGTTACTGGAATATTAAACAACTTTGAATAATAAGATGATGAATAACTTCTCCTTAGATTCTACAGCCAGCATGGTGCACCAAGATACCACCCAGTCATCCATCCTATATCCATAGGGGATGAACCAAGGGTCATGATTCCTCATAAATACCTTATTCTTGCCACCAGAACACAAACATTGCATTTTGGCCAAGATGTCATATTTCCATGCCCAAAAGTACCATTCAGAAATAGGCTGCCAAAACATCAAAAAAAGGAATTGGACCATGGTTTCAACACCCAGATACCTTCCATATATGAATATGGTCAAAATACACCAACAATACTTAGAACATATTGGTGGGGTGGTGGGGTGGTGGGGTGGGGAGCAATAAAATAGACATAATAAAATAGCCCAAAATGCACACATTGCAAAAATATTTGAGATGCTACTGCGCTCATACCAGGTATGCTCTGTCCCAAATGTAATAGCTAGGCATCAATCTAATTCATAAGATTTTGGATTCTACCATTGTTCTAGGTAACCATGCATACATTTGGGGTGTCACGGTACAAAACCCACCGCTATTAAAACACACAATTTCTTTAAGTGCCAAGTGCGCGTATAATCAAGGCCGTGATGCACCATCAATACAGACCTGATAACCTTGAGAAATTATATCGAGCTCAGCATTTTACCTATGGGTACAAGGTCCAACTATTGCTTAGGGCTGTAGGGAGGTTAGGAAGGTGTCGGGGTGTGCTAAGCCCCCAAAAGGGTCATTTAGGCCCCAAATAGGTTTTTGCCCTTTAGCACCCACATTAGCTTGGTCCTGCCCATAGATTGCATAGTTTATATTCTCTTTGGTGTATATGGTCATCCCCATGTGCTTACTTTTGGACAATTCATCTTTTTGAGTGTGTACTAGGTCACATACCCCCCAAAATGGGCAATTTTCCCATGTCCTAGGCTGCATCACACCCTTTACCACCTTCCAGTGTGAAGAACACATACCTAGCGCCCCAAAGTCTGGTCCAGATATCCACCTATGCATATCAAGCTCAGATTATACCATCTGATTGGGACTTTATACATGCTAGGATGGGTTAGAATGCCAGAAAGTGGAGTGGTACAGGTAGCAAGTACCACAGGATGTGTGCTGTGTGTGAGCCTGCATTGTGAGATACCAGTAGGCGTACAAGACTAAGGAATATAACAATTCTCCATCCAATAGGTCAGTTGTTTACTTCATAGTCAATTTTTCCAAAAAAATGTCTTTTTAGGTGTATATACTTGATGCTAAAGTTGTTATTATATACTAGACTAACAAATACTAGTAAAATTTGGGCATGCTTTAGTCTTTATATTGGCATGATTTATTCGTACGAGGAATGCTTCCTGTCTTCTTTTTGATGTAAAGTTCAATGTCCAATTAAGACGCCCGTCCAATCTTCTCTTGCGGACAAATATGGCATGTGTTAACGCGACTAGACTTTTTCTGATACATACATGTGTGGAAGCACGAGTTGAAAACTGCTCGAGCGCCGTTAAAATGATCGCTCCTACTAAATTCTTAAATTAACGTCACGCATTGTCGAACGAATTAGAACAACACACATTATTATTTTAGGCCCTGAAGAAAAACTGCTTCACGTGGAACTAAATTTTTAAATTAACGCATTCTATTTTTGTCGAACGGATTACAGAAATATTAACCTGATAATAAAGACATACATTTTCGTGCCGTTAAAAACTGCTCGTGCCGTTTAAAAACTACTCGTGCTATTAAAAACTACTCGTGCTATTAAAAACTGCTCGTGCCTTTAAAATAATGATCACTATTACTAAATTTTTAAATTAACCCGCACGCATTATTGTCGAACGATTTGGAACAAGACATAACTTTAGGCCCTGATATCTTCAAATCCGATCGAATAGATAACCCCTATCTCAGTATATAACGGGCTACAACATGAATGAGTCGAACCGCGTCGAATGAGAAGAAAACTGCTCGAGCGCCGTTCTAGTAACGTGATAGGTTCGCACACACGAGTTGATTACAATAATGATCGCTCATTTAACGGACTAACAGTTACAAACATGATGTGAGAAGAAAACTAAATTTTTAAATTAACGCATTCTAACCCTAGGATTCTATTTTTTGTCGAACGCATTACGTAAGTAAAAAAAATTCTACCGGTAACCTGATAATACTAAAAGACACACAATATAAAATTTCATTACATTGCTTACGAAATTAACGAAGTAAGTCCCTGAATTGTTTGTGTAGTACGGTAGTACTGTATTTGTGGTCTTCTGTTACTGAGTTATTTTGGATAAAAGATGTAGAGAGATGACGAGGTTTGTCTTGTCTACTGTGTGCGTATCGTATCCACTTTTGTTTCCTTAACTGTCTTAGTTATCTTGGGTAAAAATGAAGATGACGAGGTTTGTTCTTGTCAGAGTGTCTTTCTATTGTACGCTTTTGTTGCCATAGTGTCGCACATCTCTCGCATGGACTTTCAAAACGAAACGGATATTTTACGAGTGTGTCAATAACGACAAAGAATCTCGGTTGCATTTTGTCATTTGGGGAAAATTTTATGACGATGTATGTGGGTGGCAGTGGCACATTTCGAATCGCCAGGACTTGCCTGCCACCCATACCACCTCATATTATTTTCCCCAAATGACCAAATTCAGCCGAAACTTCTTGTCTGTATTAAGAGTACCAATATCCTATATTTCGTCCTGTTAGTTTGTATCAAACAGATCAATATTTATTTAGTTTTGAACAATTTTATTCCCATTGTCATGATGGCTGATGGGATAATTTTCGTCTTCAAAATACAAGTAGTGAAAACGGCTTCGACTCATGAATCAAATATTTTTGATTCGAATGGTTGATTGACTAGTTCGATTAAATGTTCGCTGTTTAAAAATGAATCACGCGCGCACACGTGGGGGATGTGAATTTTCGTTGATTTTCGATTTTTTTTAAATCGAGGAATGTTCCTGATACAGTTCATGTATGCATGTGTGGAAGCACGAGGGAAACCTCGCCCGCGCCGTACTAATAGTTTCGCACATTTGATTAAAATTTAATCAAATGTGCGAATCTACTTCGCCCAAGTCACGTGTAACGCGTTGTAGAACGCATAGAACACAACATTACGTAAACTCCGACATTTAACGGACTTCAACATGCATTTAACGGACTACAAGCATGTGAAAGAAAGTACTCACGAGTTGATTTAAAATGGAACGCTCATACTGTACTAAATTTTTAAATTAACGTCACGTATTGCATGTCGAACGCATTAGAACAACACATTACTGTACTTCAAAACGAAACGAAACGGATACTTTACGAGTGAGTCAATTCATTCATCTCGCTTACACTAAGTTTGCCCCCCCCCCCCCACCCCTCCTCTCCCTGTCCCTCTCAACGTACTACAGTAGAAACGAAAGTAGAGGAAAGTAAAGTAAAGTACACCATGATGCAGCAGCAACAACTCCCAAACCAAAGAGTTCATTCCTCTCAAGTATCTCCTACGGTACCATCGCGATCATCATCGTCATCATCGTCATCCTCCAAATCAGCATCATCGTTATTACAGTCATCATCTGCTGTAGTAAAACCAGTACCAAATAATAGTAATAATTCTATCAATAAATCAATGAAATTATTAATCGAATCTATAAAACAATCTGCAACGAGTCGTCAATATATTCAAGAATTTGGTGGTGATCAATTGAAATTACCTAGTACTCCTACTACTAGGCCTACTATTACTACTATTACACCTAATACCACGCCTACTACGTTGCTGTGTAGTAGTAATTTCACAAAGATTGATCATTTACGTATCCCAGATAAGTTATCTGTCCATAGAAATATGACTATAAATAATAGACACTACTCGTCTGACGATCAAAAAAAAGCATCTTCAATATTACAAGAGGCAGCAACAACAATGATGATGATGCATCAATCATCATCATCATCATCATTTCCACAAGATAATCAACGTACTACTACTACTATGACTCGCTTTGGTGGTAGTAAACGTTCGCTTCTTACTAGTGATAATGATATTGATGGTGGTAGTTATAATGGTAGTAGTAAACGATCGCTTCTTACTAGCAGCGATCACGATACTAATGCCACTGATGATACCCATCGTTTTGTTAAGAGCAATACATGGCCAAGATCAATCATATCAGCATCAGCATCAGCAACAGCATCATCAACACCACGTTCTACTGTTCCAGAATCACTGAGAAAAAACATATTCCACGACACCATCACCACAACCCTTATCTTGTTTGGCTGATCCATCATCCTATAATTCTTCGTCCCCAAGTCCTCAAAGTACAAAATCCTTTTTGTTAGATGAAAATCCGTGAAGAAGTACGGACTATGACAGAAGGCACAAGACTTACACCGTTTAACCAAAGCACTACTAAGATAATAATAGATGGTGATACAGAAATACGTACACATAAGATATTAGGTATTGGTACATTCTCAACAGTAACTCGTGTAACAATTGATAATAATCAACAGCAACAGCAACATCAAGATGAACCAACGAATGAAAGCAGGGGTGAAGTTGTTGTTGATCGTCGTCGTCGGTTTGGTTTACGTCGTCCAACAAGATATTATGCATGTAAATCTGTAAAGAAATCAATTGTAGAAATGGGTGAAAGTGCTGTATTAGTAGGATGTAGGGAAGATAATGTTATGTATCGAAGAGAATATGTAAATGCAATAGCACAAATTGCGAATGAGATACATGTATTAAGTTCCTTTGATCATCCAAATATAATCAAGATACGTGGTTCTTATTGTAATGAAAGATCAGTTGTATCAGCATCAGCATCGGGATCAGCATCGTCAGCATCTTCGTTAGGATCATTCCTTTTAACAGATGTCCTTCAAGAAACACTTGATCAACGGATTGAACGATGGAAACGAAATATGAATACTCTTGGGGATAGTAATACTAGTGTCTGTAACCAGAGTATTGGTAACAATAGTAATCATTCTGAAACATCAACAGTTTTTTTTCCGCATCATCAACAACATCATCGCAATCACAACAACATCAAATGAATACTGATAAATTTGATATCTGTTTACAATTAGCATCCGCACTGGAATACGTCCATAGTCGGAATGTGATATATCGTGATTTAAAATCATCGAATGTTGGTTTTGCTGCGGATGGTACAACACTACAATTATTTGATTTTGGTTTATGTGTGGAATTAACACCAACTCGACCGGTTGCGGAAGGTATTATTGGTACCTTGCGATATATGGCACCAGAAGTATGCCTTGATCAACAGTATGGATTAGAGGCTGATATATATTCATTTGGTATAGTTGCATGGGAAATATGGACCAATAATTTACCATATGAAGAATTAACACCCGACTTATATCGAGATTGGGTCTGTATACGTGGCTATCGACCACCAGATCATGATCGTGATTATAATCGTAATATACCCGAACAACCACAACAAAGTAGTAGTTCCTCCGGTAATAGTCCAACAAGTCTACATGATGAAGTTACTCATTTACTGTCACAAACATGGAAACAGATACCATCTACTCGTATCTCATGGACACAAATTCAAAATCAATTTGAATTATTCCAACAATTAGAAGAATTACGTTTAGAAGAATGTGAATTGTTATGTTAGATTTCAGATCATCAGATAATCATACATCAAGATCATACAATCAGATCAGATCATACAATCAGATCAGATCATGCATACATCATTGCCATTGATCAGGCATAGAATCACGGATGGATGAACGATCAAAAACGTTCCAAATATAGAAAAGCAGTGTCGCCTTGCGATCTGCTGATACTACCGTAGTAGTTGATTTTTTAAGTTCCATTTATCCACATAAAGAACAATTTAGTTCTTAATTTACATAGTAAATACATTATCACAGGCAGACGTTTGCGTGGATGATTCGATTCGAACGTACGGATTGTATACGATTCCTAACATTAATAGCTCTTAAGTCTTCAAAGTTTTGTTTAGTGTAAGTTGCTCCTCTTCGATCACGAGTTTACGTTTCCCCTATTATACAGTAGGTGTAAGTTTCTCTACCACATCTTTTGCTGTACCCAAGAATCATGATTGATTCTTTTCTCTACGAAAGGCACTTCACCCAAAACTTCAACTTATAGGCATAACGCACCATCACCCTAACAATTCAATGTAGCTACACGTACAGTACAGTATGTGTGTAGGAATATTGTACAATAGGTATATTATTGTTGAGATCTTTTGCACAAAATAAAATATTGTTGGCACGAATAAAATATATCATGCGTACGTCTTCAACCGACATGATATGAAAGAGAACACAAAATGAGAACACTGAAATAGAAATGTAGCACTGAAATGAGAAGTGTGAATGTACTATCTCACATACTGTAATGAAGAACAATTGGATACGGCGTGAGAAGTGTAACACTGAAAGTGAGATGAGAAGTGTGAATGCACTATCACACATAATGAAGAACAATTGGATACGGCGTGAGAAGTGTAACACTGAAAGTGATGAGAAGTGTGGATGTACTATCTCACACATAATGAAGAACAATTGGATACGGCGTGAGAAGTGTAACACTGAAAGTGATGAAAAGTATGAATGTACTATCACACATACAATGAAGTACATTTTTGTTGATTGATTAGATTAGATTCGAATTAATAAACTTATACAACAAGTGAAATGAAAAATGGATTCTGATGAGAAAAAGGATCGCAGGAGATGGCTGCAGGAAACCGATAACAGTGGAAAAAGTAATAGTACTATTGTTATTGTAGTTTCTGTTATAATTGCACTAACGATAGTTGCAATCGGTGTACTTATTTACTGCAAAAAGCGACGACGACAATCGTGAGATTGAACTCCAAGCTGATGATGCTGTTAGTAAAACTAGTAGGCATACTATATAGCATCAGATTGAGATTGGGATTGAGACGAGCAGATTGAGAGAGATTAGCGTTACTATATAGTGCGGAAGACTTTGTTAAAAAAGATAAAGATCCACATACATACATGCATACATATATGCAGCAGTTGGAATCAATCAAATCGTTGCTTACCTCACGCACGGAAAGATAAGCATTTTATTCATTGAAGACGCGGAGACGAGGAGAATTTATATAGTAATAAGATCATAATAATAAATCAACTAACTAACATGTGTCGAAAGAATATAAAAGACCTTGAATCACACTAAAACAATGACTGCAGTACTGTACGTCGAACAACTTGACTTGACTTGACTTGACTACTAGCTTCGAATAAACCTAACGTCTGATTGCTAATAGTAATAAGAATAGTAAGATTTTTGTGATTTATATAATTCCGTTATTCTATTTTCTATTCATTTCATTTATTTACTTTCTTCCATTTTTACGCAACGTACAATTGTTTTTACAGTAGTTCGTCATACAGACGTAACAGTCCAGTTAGGCCAACTGTTTTTTTGTCTTCGTCAAACATATGACACATTCTATACATATAAAGTAATAATATCCATTTTATAATTACAACATTGTAACAATAATTGATGCTGCTGCTGCAACAGTGAAAAGTGCCACACTCACACTAATCATTCCAACTGATGCTATGGCACTATTACCACCACCACTACTAACTTCTTTTGATGATGGGTCGGGGGATGAGATTAGAGTCATTGTTTGAATACCTAACATCTCATTGGAATATTCAGATGGTCCACAGGGTATATCCGATGTGGATTGATAATTTAAAGTCCATATTTGTCCATACACACGACAATATCCATTACGAACATTCAGGATACAACCATTCCCTTCGGTGACATTTAAACTACAACATGTTCCTTCCCATTTATGCAATTCAATTAATTCATCACAATGTGTTGGTGTATCTTCATATAATGGTAAATCAGAGATTTTATTCCCTATTCCATGAACGACGTGTACACAGGACGTTGTGAAGAATAAAAATAGTAATAGGAAAGCAAGAAAGTTAAACGGTGACTGTTGTGACTTTGGTAGTGGCGACATCATATTCTTGTTTTTGATTGTGTCGGGTTGATGTTGTTGTTTTTAATTTAGTAGGGATTTTTACTAGATTCGATTTCGTTATTACACAGGTCTTTCAAATAAATACAGTAAGTTTTTTGCAAAAATAGAATCCGATTGATTGATTCGTGGGGATCTTATGTTTCTTGTGAAAAGTGTCTTGTTTTTGTATCTTGTTTTGTGTCTTGTTTGTGTCCTGGTATGTGTCTCTTGTTTGTGTGACTTGTTTTGTGTCTTGTCTATGATGTATGTGTGACGTACGTTATTCAATGCAGAGAGAGAAAAGAAAGAGAACAAGGAGAGAAGAGTACAGTGATGTATTCGCGGCTGTACAAGGAGTATTTTTATGACCTGATTTAATTTATTGTGGCAACTTCTGATTATAATTTATTTGTGTCTTGATGTTGTTCTTATGACGGATGTCGTGTAGAATAAAAGAGAACGATGTTCTTTCTACTGCTTCCCTTTACATTAAGGTAGTTGACTTGTTATTGACATTATGTTGCGCTCTTAAATAGGGGGGCGACAGCTACTACAGTACATTTTGCTAATACTAGTAGCGGTTACTTTGTGACATTTTTAGTCATTAATAATATAGAAAAAAGTAGGCATAGGCATTGAAATATTGAAAGACTGACATCAGACTAGTACTAACTTGAAGTTGAATCAGTTATAATACAAGGATAAGGTTAAACAGATCAACGGTATTCAAAAATACCGTTGATAACCCGGAGGCACATACCGTTTGAAAATTATGTGCACTAACCGTTGATATCGATGTCAAAAAATAATAGAGGGCGAAGAACAAGATTCGGTACGCGCGATACGATTGGATTGGATGGCATAAATGAAGTTATACCGTTCAAATTAATTAAAATTAAAAGAACGCTGCTCGAGCAATAATCAATAAAGGAAAGAACAGCAGACAACGGGTCTTCAAACAGAGGTCTATTGGCGAATGCGATGAATTAAGTCTCAATGTATGTTGCCATATGTATGTGTTCAAATAAACAAAAGTTGGGGAGAAATTAACGACGCCGCTTCTCCACCAATCCCAGGTTCAAGTACTAGTACGGCAATGGATGGCATAGGACTATACTACCTGGAGTGTACTATGTACTGTACAGTAATCCAGAAATATAAAAATAGTAGTAAGTGCATCGGCGGGAACTTTGTAATGGTAATAAGTGCATGAGCAGGAACTGTACCGTATTACGGCGATGGATGGCATTCGCTAGCTGGAGTGTACAATGCACTGTAATCCAGAAATATAAAAATAGTAGTAAGTGCCTATGGGCGGGAACTTTGTAATAGTAATAAGTGCCTGTGCAGGAACTATACAGTATTACGTACAGCGATTGATGGCATGCACTAGCTGGAGTGTACAATATACTGTACATTAATCCAGAAACATTTAAAATAGTAATAAGTGCATCGGCGGGAACTTTGTTATAGTAATAAGTGCATACAGTAGGCAGGAACTGTATTACTACGTCATCGAACGTATAAAGTGCCTTTGTTATAGTAATAAGTGCATACAGTAGGCAGGAACTGTATTACTACGTCATCGAACGTATAAAGTGCCTAGGCAGGAACTAAGTAGCACTGTCTATTACAATGTCATAAGTGCATAGGCAGGAACTATATTACAACGTCATCGAACGCACAAAGTGCCTCGGCAGGAACTAAGTAGCACTGTCTATTACAAAGTCATTAGGTCGTCGAACTAATGTACAATTTATGTGCATTGTCTCAACCACTCAATTCTACATGCCTTTCGTATTTTCAAGGCGGTTATACGGTAGGTCAAATTTTGTCGGCACTTATTACAACAATTATTACTGGAGACTACTAACAATTATTACTGGAGACCACACACCAACCACGTCGATGAATGAATCAATATACCGTACAACATGTTGTAGGACTATGTACAGTAAGTTATGTTGAACCCATATCTTATATGATGATTTTTTTCACACACACCAACCACGTCGATGAATGAATCAATATACCGTACAACATGTTGTAGGACTATGTACAGTAAGTTATGTTGAACTCATATCTTATATGATGATTTTTTTCACATCATGCGCTACTTCTAAAAAACCTACTATGATTTTTTTCACATCATGCGATACTTCTAAAAAACCTACTATGATTGTGATGTGAAGAAGGTGTAGTATGCAGTAATCATTGTTCTTTGTGTGTTCCTTGCCAATCAATAATAATGATACTGAAATTCTAATTTAAATCCTTCCGTAAACTCTGGGCCCTGAATCGAAAGTATTCAAACGCCAATGAATCGTAAATATTCAAACACCAATAGCTCAAGTAAATAAACTACGGTAGCTGTATATTCAAACAAGTAACAGGTAAGTTGTATACTCAAACAAGTAACTAGTAACAAGTAACAAGTTTCTATACAGTACTACGATGAACTATAAGCTATAGTAGCCAGAATGAAATGAAATATAATAAGAGTGGAGTAGAATTATACGTTATAACATAATAGCTAAGCTTATTTAGAGGTGGACTGTTACCTATTGTAGCAATTTAATTTAAATCGTGAACTGAACTTCCGTGTATTACTATATATTATACTATATTCTAGAGCTAGTAAACGTACACATCAGTTATTTTTGTCTTGATTTTGTTTTTTAATTTTTTGATTATTTATTGTTTCTTTATTAAAATGTTGTTTGTAGGTACATGTGCATTGTGTCTATTGCGTGTGCATTGTGCATTGTGCATTGTGTGTATACGTGTGTAAGTGTGTAGTAGTAGTAGTAGTTACTGTGTATGATTATTATTCTTGGTCTTATGATGTTTTGTCTTCCGCGTCCATGATTCTCTTCTATTCTTCTTTTTTTGGATTTGATGGTCGACGTAGTTGTTGTTGCTGTTGCCGTTGCCGTTGATGTTGCCGATACTCTTACTGTATGATTGTTAATACTGTGGTTGATAAGACTGATTATTATCTTGGTGGTTGTTGCAATTATTGTAGAAGTTACTATTATTCGTAGTAGACGACTGTGGTGGTTGTTGTTGTTGATTCAATAATGTTTCCGATGAAACAAAGTGATGTGATGATGTAGTATTATTAAAGCTGTTATTGTTATTATTGTGCTGATGTTGCTGTTGTTGTTGATGTTGATTGACATTTGTATTATTTGGTAGTGCGAAAATATCAATGTTATCATTATCATTAAGATTGTTACCAAATCTATTATTACAATCCATACCATTAAAATTATTATTAGTATTATAATAGGCATCCGCTGCTGTAGTAAAGTTCTGTTGTTGGGATGATCCTAATAATGATGATGTACTTTGTTGTAATTGTTTATAGGAATCACGATTATTAAAATTAGAATGATGTGCCATAATAATGGATGCTGCTGATAAAGCCGATTGTTGTCCATTATTTGAATTCGATGAGGATGAGGATGTTATCTCATTTGGTAATACAAATTCATCACAATCAAAACTAAAGATATCGGATGCCATCTTAGTAGTGTATCCATGTGGTGTTGTTGCTGTTGAATTTGTTGTGGTTGTTGGAATAGAATCAGATGCAATTGAATAGACGGATGAATCATCACTTACAATTGTATTATTTGTAAGTGAAGTGGACATACTGAATATATCCGGATTTAATGATAATCCTCCTTTTGATGAAAATAACTTCAATCCTGCGGAGGTATTTTGTAATAAAGTATTTTGAACTTTTAATTTACTTGCTAATAAAGTCTTTTGTAACAACTTATTTTGCATCTTCAATGTATTCTGTAATTGTAATAATGATTTGGATTCCGATATTATATCCGTACTAGTATCCATCATACTAGTATTCACACTATTCATCATAATATTATTTAATCGCGAAGAACTCATAATTTTATGATCACGATCACAATCGTCACTACTAATACTTCTAGTCCTAGTAGGAGTAGAAGTAGTCTTAGTAGGAGTAGTCTTGCTAAGAGTAGTCTTCGTATTGATTGGTACCTTCCATGGTCCCTTGTATAATGACTTTTCAGTCTCATACCGTACTTTATCTTTTCTGGCCATCTCTTCCCATTTTTCACGTTCGTCTTCGGGTAACGTTTTCCATGCCTTGGAGACCATTTTTGCAATTTCGGTGGTGGAGAGCTGTGTTATGTTATATAGAAGCAGTAGTAGGAGTAGGAAAAGAGGAGTAGCAGTAGAGTAGAGTGAGGAAAAGTTGAAGATTCAATTCGATTTCACGATTCGATTCGATTCGTTTCGAATCGATTCGGCGTTCGCATCGTTCTATACCGGCACTAGACTCAGACAACTCAGACTCTTAGACTCGGTATAGACTCAAACTCGTAGGTTAGAGTAGAATGAGGACAAGATTCGAATCGAATCGATTCGGCGGTGGCTGTTCGCATCGCTCTCTCTATACCGGTATTAGACTCATCAGACAACTCAAACTCTTGTAGACTCGATGTAAACTTACCTTGGCATTATCTTGATTTGCTTTTAATAATTCAACACGAATTGATTTATGTTTAATGGTGGAAAAGAAGATATACGAACTTTTAAAACGTCTTGGTGCCTGTGGTGCTTTTTTATATTTGATACGACGATTACCAATTGATGTTTGTTTCGTCTTTCTGGTAGTTGTAGTCGTACTGCTTGTGCTTGTGCTGACACTGTCACTGCTGACAGTTGTTGCCATTGTATTCATAATTTTTCGACTCATCATCTTGAGATATTGTATATGTATAGATATATATTGCTTTTGCTTTTATAAAAAAAATATAAAAAGGAGAAGAAAATAAAAGTGGTGTGGATTTTTTTTTGGTGATGAAATAATTTTATGAATGTATATAAAAAGCATGAATGAAAACTAGCGTTGAAAAATGAGATACCTAAATGTATTCGCGAATAATTACGCGTTAGAAAGGAAGGAGAAAGAAGAATCCATAACCCAGAACAACGGTCAATCAGATAAAGAACAACTGCATTGAGAGAGTGATTTCAATACCTATGTTGATACGGTAATTGCAGCTTCAATATACTGAACTCTAACAAAAAGAAATTAGGCTTCTCAGTTTGACAGGAGTAAATGTAAAAGAGAAGGAGAAGACGATGTATGTTAAATGAATGACTTTTTTCGATTAGTTATACTTATTCTATCGAGGGTTATGTGTTTCAGTCTACTGGGAGTCGTGACAAACTTAGCGCGTTTTAGTCGTCTGAAAAGTTCAAAATCAGATATTATTGCACAGAGATTAATTAGAGGATCTTAACATCAGCATAAATGGAGAAAATCTGAATACATCGAACTTTACGGAGTAGAACGATTCGCATTGATCGTCATCTTCGAATAACATATCTTTGGGTCGCTAAAAATACGACCCTTATTTTTTTATTTAATTAAACCTTACAAGTACTTTTTCGAAGTCAGTCTAACGGCTGTCAATAGTTTCACTCACTTCTACATTAGAATTTTTTAGAATGTTTAAGGCAAGCTAAATACCGGTATAATTTAATTATATACCGGTATCATCTAAAGGGTTCGCATTATTTCCTCTTGAAACACTATATTGTTCTTTACGAATACAATTGTGTTTGCCTATGCAATTGTTCTTTCATAATGTGTGCCACAATTGTAATCACACTTCTCGTTTCAGTGATACACTTCTCAGTTGCACTCACATCTACGTAGATTTTTTAGAATGTTTAAGGCAATAGATTATGCGATACTAAGGGATCCCGCCAATCACACTTCTCGTTTCAGTGTTACACTTCTCAGTTGCACTCACTTCGACAATTTGTTTACTAATGTTTAAGGCAAAAGATTATGCGATACTAGGGGATCCCCCCAATCACACCTCTCGTTTCAGTGTTACACTTCTCAGTTGTACTCACATCGACAAATTTTGTAGAATGTTTAGGGCAATCTAGATTATTTCCTCTCTACACTATTGTTCTTTACGAATACAATCGTGTATCCGTATGCAATTGTTCTTCATAATGTGTGATACAATTGTAATCACACTTCTCGTTTCAGTGTTACATTTCTCAGTTGCACTCTCACTTCGACAATTTTTTTAGAATATTTAAGGCAATCTAAACTATGCATTATTTCCTCTTTTTACACGAATACAATTGTGTATCCGTATGCAGCTGTTCTGCATAATGTGTGAGTACGATCAACCTTCTCATCTTAGTGTTACACTTGTCACTTCAGTGTTACAATTCTAATCGCATTATGTTGTTATTACCTCTTTACACTATCGTTCTTTACGAATTCAATCGTGTTCCTGTATGCAATTGTTCTTCATACCAGTAATGTGTGATACTAAATTCAGACTTCTATTCGAGTGTTACACTTCTCAGACATTGTGTCCTTTTTTGTATGCAATTGTTCGTCATAATGTGTGATACATTCACAATTCTATTCGAGTGTTACACTTCTCAGACATTGTGTCCTTTTTTGTATGCAATTGTTCGTTCATAATGTGTGATACATTCACACTTCTATTCGAGTGTTACACTTCCCAGACATTGTGTCCTTTTTTGTATGGAATTGTTATTCGTAATGTATGATACATCCACACTTCTATTTCAGTGGTCACTTCTCATTTCAGTGTTACACTTCTCATTTCAAGTCATGTCGTCCAAAGTCCTGTACATAGTTACATACGCAACAGATATGTACGTTGCACCAACGAGTACAGAAAATAATAATAATTGTTAAATAATAGAATAAAAACATACATAGAACCATCATCATCATGCATGCTGTATTGTTCTCTGTTACAAGACTGTTCGCTTATACTGCGTAGGCAGTAATCGCATATATCCAACATACATAGAACCATCATCATCATGCATGCTGTATTGTTCTCTGTTACAAGACTGTTTGCTTATACTGCGTAGGCAGTAATCGCATAAGATGTCCATCAGACAAAAATCACTACTGAATGCGAAAAAAAAGAAGCACGGCTAGTGTACTAACGTTACCGCCATGATGTATGTTTTGCCGTTTTAATATGAAAAGAACGACTACTATGATTACATACAATCTGTAGGTGATGATGTCAACACAATCATCGCTTACCCATCGCCTTTATAATACGAAAAGAAAGACTAATATGATTACATACAATCAATAAGTGATGATGTCACCACAATCATCGCTTATACCCATCGCCCGCCATCACAAATCAACCACAAACTGTTCCTTGGTTTATTTTCAATATATGGATTCCACGAGAAGGTTACCGTAACGTACGAAGTCTTCTGTAGATTCTCCGCTTCCACTATCGGTTGCACTCTACTTATTCATGTCCTTTTTCTCAGGTTGTAAACGTTTTGGTGATTTTTGTTGTTTGCCTTAGTCTTCTTCTGTATTTTAGTGGGTGCTTTACTGGTCGACCTGCTTGTTTTGGTTCCAGAAATATCAACGAATATAATTGAAGAAAGTGCTAGACGGACTCATACAAATCAATAATAAACGGTGTAGGATTTCAGACGACTCGACTCGACTCGATTCGGCACCACGAAGAATATTATATTGATTACTTACTTTAGGTCAACATACAAGAATCACTCGCCATGCCATCACCCTCACCCACAAACTGCTTGGGTTGTTTGTTTTGTTTTGATTATTTATTTATTCCAAGAGAAGGGAGTTACTATAATTGTAAGACTATAAAGAAATTTCTTCAGAGGAGGACAGTGAGATATCAGACTCACGACGAATATTAACTCTTCTCATAAGATAAAAATATAAATAAAATCAAAACGTATGCAAAGATTCGATTAATACAAATAGAATAAAATAATGCTCCCACTTCCAGATTTTACTGTAGTCCAAGAATATCACGAGAGTCACGAAATAACTCCAAACCCTACATATATTGTTCCTGTTGAGACAGACTAGAGTTGTTTCGGTTATAAAGAATCGTTAGCTACTCAGGTTGCTTTTGCACTTGTATATTGGGTAGAGTGGAGCTAAGCTTTGTGAGGCGATATGCCAGCTCATCGGAGCTATTGTATTGTACTCTTTCAGTATGAGTTGTCTTTTTTAAGCGCGTCGTCTCTTGTCTTAAGCATGCTCATTTCTGTCGCACGCGACTTCATCTCAGCCCATTCTTGTTGCGTGGTTCACGACTGGTACTCGACTGAAGGATTCTAACACACCCTTATGCCTTGTAGCGTCGTTGGGCTTGTTGCTTCACTATACAAATAGATTGTTCTCATTTTTCTATGATGATAAATGCGATGGTGAGTGTAATTTCGAAAAGTAGTCTGCTAAGTTGTACTTACCTGGTGCCCAATATACTCTGAATTGTCCTTGTTCTACTCGATCCTGTAACCAGTAGAACCTCATATCCATTGCTTTTGATTGTTTCAGTTTTACTGTTTTGTTCATAATTCCATCAGCGGTGCTATGATCGATGTTATCAACATGTACAAACCCCTGTACGTGAGACGAGTGCGCCTACTACACAATAACACTCCTCCTGCTGCAATCATGTTGTTCTTTCTTAGCTGCTGGCTTACTGATCGGAGCGACGGGTTGACTACTGTAGTTCCCATTCACTAAAAGTACGTGTACCCAACCAATCATGATATTTTCTCTCCGAAAGCACTTTAACCCAAGCTTCAACATTTAGGCGCACCCACCCAAACAATTTCACTACAAAAGAAGGTGTTCTAAAACTTCAAGATACGAAAAGGAAATAGAATACGATCGTTCTGGCCAGACAGGGATACATACACTGTAGCTAGTTTGTGATAATATAGATTGTTCAGGTAGGCGTACAAAGTGCTATTTAATACTATGTGTATGCTATACTATTGCTTTTGTCTATTTCACGAAATGGCAGTACTAACTAATGTATAAGCAGAAGTGATACTAAAACAGGACTTTTTTTGACAAATATATGTTCCGTATAATATTAGATACTGTGGTATAATTTATTTATTTATTCTCTTTCCCCCGCCTTTTTTCTTCTTAACAACGCATATGCGAATAGCCTTGGTATAAAACAAAATAAAAGTAGTATACCAATATTCAATCCGAGTGATAATGTGACATTGAATGTTTCTAAAATGTCTTCTGGACTTGCAAATAATACTAATGGTGTAGTCGCATCATCATCATTGATGCTACTGTTATTACAAAATGGACTCAGTGCACCGGAACCATCGCATGGTATAGGTTTCTGGAACATAAGTTGTAGCGTAGCATTCGATGCGTATGAAAATGGTGATAGATATTGTACAAAAGATAACCAAATCGGAATGTTATCGACAAAGAATCCACCTAACAACATCAGAAATAAAATAATTACCCATCCGACGGCTTGACCGACTTGTATATCATCAAACGCAGCACCAATTAAAAATCCAAAAGCTTGTCCTGTCATTACACTTAAGAAGGCAATACATGTAATGCTCAGATAAATCGTAAAACCAAATCCTACTGGGCATACCATCCAAAAGGATATTGTCATATAAATGAATGGCATTAATAAAAACATTGGTACATCTGCTATAGTCATTGCTGCAAAATAGGAACTAAGTCGATAATTGGCACCTGCTCTCTCTTTCAAAATAACTATACGTTCTTGTGGAAAGCTAAATATGCTCTCAAACATACCCTGGACGACCCTGTATTGTGAATTGGGGATTAAGTAGAGGAAACAAAATTGTCAGGCTCGGTTGGGATAGACTCTGAATGAGAAATTGCTGTCGCGTCTTGCAGTGAGTGTAGTTCTGACTTACCAAAATTGCATCGTAAAGAAAAAGTATGAGTATATATTTCGTGCATCTGCCTCTGTGTATTTTTGATTGAAATATACAAGTCCGACAGCAAATCCAATCGCAACCGTTCTGAAAAAATTGACTGGACTAAAGATATTCACTTGACTCTTTGTCAATGCTCTGTGTAACAATGTTGTAAATTGTGTACACCAACTGGTTTTATATTTATTTGTTTTTTCTTCAACACCATTGCCATTGTTATCCAATTGAATTTCTTCAATGGTATCCATTGTTGTAGTCACCTCATCATGCTTCCATGCTTTCTCAAGATTTTTACGTGAAGATAATACCATTGCAGTTTCTTCATTAGTAACCAGTAATTCCATCCAGTGGTCTGCTAGGTTGTGTCCAGGTGGACATGGATACCCTTCTGTACCTAAATATTCAAGCGACTTGTCAGGGGCTCCGAAGTAAACAACATTTCCCTCGCTTAACATCAACAATTTATCAAACCCCAAAAAAGCACGAGAATTAGGTTGATGGATACTGCAGACTATTGTTTTCCCATGATTTTTCGCTAAATCCTTTAGGATAGCAAGTAAACTACTACTACTTGCACTATCCAACCCACTAGTTGGCTCGTCGAACATAATCACGGCGGGATTTGTGATAAGTTCACTACCAATGTTTACACGTTTCTTTTCGCCACCAGAACACATCATTATCTTTGAGTCAGCACATTTTTCTAATTGTAACATCTTAAGAATTTTAATTACCTCCGACTTGATCTTCTTTTGGCGTTCTTCTTTCCTATAGATAGTATCACTAATGCGTAACTGTGCTGTATAAGTCAATTGCTGTTTGACAGTAAGACTTTGAAAGAATATATCCTGCTGTTTCACGTAGGCTACCTTTGACATGAAATTCTTCATTTCAGCCCTTCCTAATTTTTTGCCATTGATTGAAATGGAACCATCTTGATATGCTGCACGGCCACTTAATACATTCATAAGGCTAGTTTTACCGCTTCCACTAGGTCTACAATGTTAAAGAAAATAAGGAAGAAAGAATGGAAGGTTTGAGAGATTCAGTTTTGGAAGAATATAATGAGTCGTCGATATAGAAGATTTATTCATTACGTACCCCATTAAAGCCAAAACTTCGCCCGGCTTAGCTTCTCCACTAATATTGCTTAGTATAATTTTGGATGAAGGCATGTCTGTAGCTGTATTTTGGATAACATGTTTTGCCTTAGTCGTCAACTTCGCATCGTCTCTTAACTCAATATTTTTTGTTAATCCTGACCAACGAATATGCAGAGGCTTTTGTTCGATAATCTTATCGCTGTTTCCGTGGGCGATCGTAGCTGTTGTTTTACTTTCCTTGTTCATTATATTGCTTTCTGCTCTTTTTCTTTCTTCTCCTTCGATTTTATGCTTTCTTCTTCTCCTTCTTCGATTTTATGCGATATCAATTATGTTTTAGTAATCTTTCTTTTGGCTGGTCGCGTAGCTCGTGCTTGAAGATTGATTCACTCGCTCGTGCTTTTTATCGATGCATTCACGCATAAAATTCTTTTTAGTCCGTTGCTTGGGCTTTTTATTCATCGTGCGTAAAAAGGATCAATTCAAACATAAAAATTCCACCGGTAACTTATTCCAGCGCAAACGAAAATACTACTCGGCCTTTATTGTTCATCGCGCGTCAAAAGGACCAATTCAAACATGCCATTTTTAATCGGAAATTACTATTTCAGATCGGCGCTTCAAAAGGACCATTTGGGCGCCAGCAGACAATCGGACGCTCAACCCTCACTTTCAGGCAGGAACAAAAGTAACACTCAAGTAATTCGGCAACCAAAAGCTTTTATGATTCTTCCCATAAAATAAAAATTCAAACAATCAAACAATCAAACAATCAAACAGTCAAACAGTCAAACAGTCAAACAATCAAACAATCAAACAATCAAACAATCAAACAATCAAACAATCAAACAATCAAACAATCAAACAATCAAACAATCAAACAATCAACCAATCAAACAAACAATCAACCAGTCAAACAACTACAACTCAAGATTCAAGAATTAATTTAGAAAAATCCAAACAACAAATAAAAAAGAAAGCAGCCAGAAACTCGAAACTCAAAAGAATTGATAGTTAAATATGATGACTTACTTCAGTACCGATATTGTATACGACAACAGTACCTGCATTGTCATTGCATTTTTTAGCATGTGGATTCTTCGAAAACATCTAATTCGTGACCCAAGAGAACCTAAGCGTGTGAGCTCTTGGGTTCCATACTTTGGAGTAGCTTTTAAACTTAATGGTAACTGCTTGAATTTTTTTGCAAAATGTAGGGAACAGGTCAACGATGAGCCCATATTTACGGCAAGACTTATGGGCAAAGACTGCCACTTTGTCGTGGATTCAAAATATGTGATTGATGTTCCCTACAAACGGGCTCCACAGATGGATGGTGTTAGTCTTCAAAAATTGTTCCTTAGAAACAATATTGGGATTACTTACGCCGAAACGGAAACCCTTTGTAGTCCCGAAAAACTTAAAGTAAAAAAAGAACTTTTCCATAAGTGAGTTAATATACATTGTGTGTGTGTGTGTGTGTGTGTGTGTGTGCGTGTGTGCGTGTGAGTGTGAGTGTGTGTGCGTTTTTTTTTCTCTCTATTTTAAAAAGATTTTTGTCACTAACCTGGCTATTCTTTTTTTTATTCTAGAAACTTGCTTCACAAAGAGAGCGGGTCACTACAATCATTAGTTGAGACTTCCCAAATTGAGTTGCTCAAACTCACATCAGAAGGACAAGGTGACAATACAGCAACACTCCTCCACAGATTTGCTATCGACTTAGCGGTGAGGGTTTCTGCTGCTCCTATGATAAGTTTATCTCTTACAACACAAAAAGATTTACCTGAAAAGTTGCTGACTTTCTTGAATGGGACAAGTGCATTGATTGCAGGTGTACCATGGCTGCTATTGCCCGATGTTATTAAAGCAAGAGATGATATTGAAAAAATGTTTGAAGCAAAGGAATTCTTAGAAAATGCAACAGATTTTACATTACGTAGGAAGGAAATTGCAAACGCTGGTGTTATCAGGCAAACTCAAAGAGTTTGGATCAAAACTCAGGTGGCAGCATTAACTGCAACAACTGCTAATTTTGCTCCTACTCTTAGCTGGATTCTATTCCACTTACTCGATGATCATGTTGCCTACAATGCAGTGGAAAAAGAAGCTATAGTTTTAGGCGAGAAAAAGATCTATGACTTAGAAGATTTAGACGGATTACCTGTCTTATCTTCAGTCATCAAAGAAACGATTAGACTTCATAGTGTCCATTTTCCAACAAAAGATATAGTAGAAGATTTTGAAGTAAAGCTTGGTGAGAAAACTTATCTTTTGAAGAAGGGAAGCCGGTTGATGTCGTACACCCCAATCAAACATTATGACCCGTATCTTTTTTCGAACCCGTTCGACTTCCAGTATGATCGTTTTTTGGGTGATGACAAGAAGTTCTATTACAAGGATGGAAAAGACGCAAGAGACCCTATTGCTGCATTTGGTGGCGGGGCACAACTTGTAAGTTTTTGCTTATTACACATCTAAATCATTCATTTTTCTTTTAAAAATTCTCCTACGAACTTCACTCAACTTTCTCTCTCTCTTGCTCTTCCAACCCACAATCCACAATAATAAGTGTCCGGGCCGGCGGTTTACACCGTATGTTCTCAAAACAACTGTGGTAAGGCTAATGAACACGTACAATATGGAGCTTCTTGCTAATGCAAAGAGACCAGAAGACTTCGTTGCAACGAGGGCCCATATTGTATTTCCAACGGATGTTCACTTTAAACTGGAAAAGAAACAACAACGATGTAACACCAAATGTCAACAAGGAACAGATACCTTACTATCACAAACCGTCACTGCGCAAGCAGCCTAAACAATACTTGCATTTGATGTTATAGAACATTTATACATATATGCATAGTATCTTCCAATACTTCTATAGATAATAGCTGCACGTAGTATTTGCAGAATCTATCTAATTAAAAAATCCACATTCTCAGTATATCAAGTTAAGAATAAATAGAAACAAGAGCAACTAGTTTTACTTGTGGTGATAATTAGTTAAACATTATACTATTATATATTTATTTGCAGATATAATGTAAAATCAAGCATAACTCATACTATTACTGTGATCGCTTTGAATGTTTTCGTTAACTAATAATCCAATGCATCATAATATTATTCATACGACGTCCATATAATGACTTATTCCTTTTCTTTTCAAATAAATGTGTTTGTTTTAATGAATAAACGCCATTGCAAGGAGGAAGATTTCAATTTGGCACGTTTGTTGTTTGGGTCCTTGACGACATATAGTATCAGAATGTATTGTGCTGTTTGGATCTATTACAAAAATAAGAGTTATATGTACATCGAACGAGCCATACTTTAAGAGTAGGTCAGAAATTTGCATACCGTATTCATAATGGTATCTGCTTTATATTCTGATCATGTAACTGTTTTGTAATTCGGGGCGGATTTGCCTATCAACTGATATTTGTAAATCTTCTAGCGCAGCGTAGCACGAACAATTCTCTTCGGGGTCAACTGGGAACGATCGAGCGAATGCCGGATGACTTTTCTATTCTAAAAAATGCTTGCTTGCTTACTTACTTACTTTCGTCGTCGTCGTCGTCGTCGGTGTAAAAAGTAGATGTCTAGCGTTATTAATACGATTACTACCACTATTATTGTTCATGTTGTCCATTTTTTGCTGCATGCGAGGATGAGAAAATAAATTTATCCTCGAGCAGCAACAATTTTCTGTAGATGCTTGCAACCTCCGAAGAGGGTTACTACTCGTAAAAGTTACTAATTTCGAGTTATAATAAATAGCGCATCCACGCTAATAAGAACCCTTACTACAAAAACAGTGCTTGATTTGTATGAGTCCGTCTAGCACTTTCTTCAATTATATTCATTGCTATCTCTAGAACCAAAACAAGCAGGTCGACCAGTAATGCACCCACTACAATACAGAAGAAAACTAAGGCGAACAACATGCTCACCAAAACAGTTGCAATACTGGGAAGAAGGAAATCAACAAGTAGAGTGCAACCAATAGTGGAAGTGGAGGATCAGTGTATTGCTGACAGATTTGGCGATGTTCCTACTTAATAGTGACATACTAATACTAATATAGATTAATCATAGGCGGGGTCGACCGTTGTCTCGCTAGGCTTTCAAAGGCGGTAAGGAGCGGCGCGGCAGGTTTTTAAATAATACTGTAGCAACTCCCTTCGGAGACCTTCGGGAAGCAGTAAATTTCCTTCAGATGCTCAGCTTCTTTTCCATTTCACTTTTATTGTTTCTCTCTTAAACTGCTTACAGCAAATGATACTCTTACTTGGTCATGCATTTTCCTTCTTCATACTTTATTTCTACCATAATCAATTACTGTAGTTGCAAGCAACACAATCTTCGCGGCATATACATTTTTTGGAGATTTTCACGCCACTTGTTTCTGTTTCCTCAGAAGAAAAAAAACGCGATCTCTCTAATACAAAGCACTCGTGTGGGAACGAATTGGTACAGTTTTTGAGTGATATTTTTCCACTTGTGCAAATAATTGCAAACTGCTTACAGTACAATAGTACAGTCCTATTACAGTAGTTGTGTTAGATGTGAGCTCGTCGAGTCATTACTTCATCTCTAATCGTTGAGTTGCAACCTTATTCGCAGACGTATATATACATTTATATTGAGATACTGTACTGTAGTCGATAATATTATTTTTTCACTTGTCACGAACTCGCGAACCCACGATCTCGCTAATAGTGGTACTAAATAAGCCCTATTTTGGATACCTTTTTTAATTGATATTTTTCATTACGCGATCACACTTAGTACTACCGCTGTACTAGTGGAACTGTTCTCCCATTGTTCTCCCATTGATAAGACTACCGTACGATAACTCTTATGCTGCGACACAATATACGAGGTTGATAGACCCCTTTGTTCCCTCCCATCATAATAAGTTTGGTTCTCTCTTATTCACAGCACCAATATTCCAGAGTCACAAATGCCCCTTCAACCATGGAAATAACCAATTTTCTCTATTTTATTTCTAATTAAAGCTCTTTTGAAATTGAATAGATGGTTTTGAAATGATATTTTCGAATGCTATTTTAATTAGGGTACGTCATCGTGACGACATATACTACTGTATAAAGACTGCAGACGCGAAGGAAGGCTTAAAAGTCGGAGAAAAGTTACGTCATAGTTAGAAGAAGGGTCGGTGTCAACTAAACGGTATTAGTAGAATGCTGTAGCTAGTTTTGATGTCAATTAACAAATGCTGAATGCCTGTGTGTTGCGCTGGTTATGAAGAAGAAATTTGCAACTAAAAATGGGAAATTTTGGACAGTTCAAGTAAGAACAAGATAACAACGGGCTGTACTGTAGCGTACTGTACTGTAGTGGTAGAGATTCTTACTGGTACAGTACAGCAACAGTATAGTACCTCTAGTAACTAAATGTAATGATAGGAAACTTTGCTAGAGTAGAATTAGAAATTAGTAATTTGTTAATTGATATGTTATGTTATGTTATGTGATGTTATATACATTAGAAAATCACTACAGTATAATAGATTTAGTATGCTACTACTGTACAAGTACACTGCAATGTGCAACTTGTATTGAGTGCTATGTGTTTTGTATGATGTAGATGTAGACTGTAGAATGATTCGACTTCGATTTCGATTTCGATTCTTATTTTAGAAGATGCAGACAAAAGAATTTCGACGTGCTTTTTTTCTTCCATTCCTTTTAATTGGCATAATTGTATTCTCATCCACAGTCGATGGACAGGATTCGATTGCTGCTGATAATCGTTTACAATGATTATTACTATTACTATTCAAATTCGAATTCGAATTCGAATTCGAATCAGCACCGGTACCACCAATACCACCGTCGACCATCATCAACGACTGTGCTGCTTGAAGTATTCTGCTGTTGGTAATATTGTTGTTGTTGTTGTTGTTAACATTATTATCGGGAGTGTTGTTGTTTGAAATCATAGGTTCTAATAAAAACAATGATGATGATAATATCAACGGTGAAGTATGATGATTCTTCGAAACAACTTTACTAGTAGTAGGTGATAATAATGTTGTTCGTGATGATGATGGTGATTTCATCGTTGTCTCAACACATGCAATCACACGATAATTTTCCAGTGCACGTTGTTGGCCTGCTATAATACATTCTTTTGAATGTATGATATAAAATTCTGATAACCATTGTGTAAATAAATCAAATTTTTTAGCTCTTGGATCGGAATTAATAATATATATTCGTTCATTATATTGTGCTTGTAACATTAAATATTGGACTGCTTTGATACATGTGGAACGTCGTTCCTTTTCATATCGTAAGCAACGATACTCGTGATCTAATTTAAATAATAAATAATCATCAGCTGTATACCAGGATGATAATCTTTCATATTCGGTATATGTACAAATGTGTGGTATTTCAGAGATTGTAATAGTATTGTTGAGGCGCACACTCCTTTTCTTCTTCGTTGTTGTTGTTGTCTTCATTGTAGTATTTGTCTTCATTGTTGTCTTCTTGTTAGCAGTAGAAGTAGCAGTAGTAGTAGTATTGGGCGTTCTGAGATTGAGACTGAAAGTAGACATCATGGTTTGTGTTGGTTGTCTTCTTGTCTTTGAACTGAGTATTATGAGTTTTGTTCACCTTTGTGTTCACTTTTGTTTTTAATTTTGTTTTTGTTGATCGTAACTGTATTGAAGCCAATAATATCAAATCCGATTACGTATTACCTAGGTTCTTGCATTTGTAGACATTTACTGTATTCGTAGTAACTTCCTTCACGCGACAATGTTTGTTTTGTTTCTAAAAAAAACTTGGTAATCGGCGGCTCACCACAGTAACGGTAAACTACCAGTATTATTTGGAACAAGTAAGAACCGGAGTTCGCGATAAGGATACGGGTACAACACACAATGTGCAACAGCAAAAGGCCCTATCTGTAATAAGTAAGTGTTGAATCGTAAGGTCATTCTTTAATCCTTCTTTGTAAAACGGTATGTTGTATTTTGAAAACTTCAATGATTTATTGATTGATTTCGGAGGATGTGTCCGGAATTTAAAAAACAAATGTTAAATGTAAAATGAAAATACAGCATGACGTATTGAATCTTGATTAACGTTACCGCATAGCGAATGAATCATAAGAGGAATGTTGTAAGCCCTGCTCAGGAAGAGAAAAATGAGTCCCCATATTGTTGTACCGCATAACGAGATCGTCGAGTCAATAATGTGTGAAAGGACGCGTATACGAGTACTAAATTCTCCACCATAGGACAAATTAATGACAAACAAAACATTACGCGTCGAAAACAAAAAAGAGTGCATTATTTAATTTCGATATCGTCGCGCTTCTCATTAACTTATCAGAATACACGTCGCTTTTTTTTTTTGATATAAATAGTAGTCGTAGTTGGGATTAAAAGACGCCAAAATGTATATTAAGTAATTTGTTTTTAGGAATTAAAAGGGATTGAATCAAATCTACTTCGATATTGTTCTTATGCATTATTCACACAAGTTCAATGCTCGCGACGTTTTGAGACATTATTTTTTAATATCATTACAGTAATAATTGCTTACTTAATTATTTCCACAGCAGCAACTGTGTGTTGACAGGAAAAGAAAGTTTTGTGTTGGGCTTAACTTTTTCCCGCCGCGTGTTGCCAAATGTTGCCACCTGCGAATGAAAATTATTTTTTTGGAACGCGCAGAAAAAAAACAGCGCAAAATGCATCAATATTGAATCATTATTATCATAAAAAATGTAGATAAAAATCCTCCTCCCATGGTAACCCCCAAATTGGCTCTAACTACATCAATAACGGGACCTATCCAATAAATCAAAGATGTAGAAGGATGTAATACTACTTCAAAAAGATTTTGACAAAGTGGTAGCTCCCAGGGTTAGGATCTAATGGCGTCATCGCGCGAGCCAAACCATCCTAATAATTTATTTCAATTCTAACCAAAATTTCGTATACGCGCTGGCGGCTCGTGTAGCTCCATTGGATCCGTTTCCTGGTATCCACCACTTTGTCGTCCTCTTTTTGAAGTAGTATTATGGCCTGCTACATATTTGGTTTATTGGATAGGTCCCGTTATTGATGTAGTTAGAGCGAATTTGGATTTTACCATGGGAGGAGGATTTTGAAACGAAAATCGATTCATAGGCGCGCGCTGCCGGGTCCGCTACCTCCATTGGTGGCTGTCCCTGAGAGCTACCACTTGCTTGATTTCTTTTTGGAGTAGTATTGTGGCCTGCTACATATTTGGTTTATTGGATAGGTCCTGTTATTGATGTAGTTAGAGCAAATTTGGATTTTACCATGGAAAATAAGTTTGAAATAATATGGGTTTCTATAATGGCATAAAAATAGCAGTACTACAGTACTACAGGAGAACTAACAAAAATAAAATGATAATAACATGAAATACATGTACTATAGACCTCATTGGAGATATATGATGGTTGAGATTTCTCATAATGGTCTTTGAATGATGTATATTGACCTTGTATAGCATGGTCAATGGTCAAGAAATTGCAATTTTAATGACATTACTAGTAATTTGTGAGGTAAAATATTTTTAGTTTCATGCGCGAAAATCAGAAAATAGGGCGGCGGCGGGAAAAAGTTAAGAGTATCTCTTCAATAAGCAAGGAGGGAGTCGACATGAAAAAATAATGGATGGTGAGCGAGATAATGGAACTTTTAGTTGTTTTCGTGTCACGTGTAGTGTACTACAGTACGTAGTTCGTGAGTAATTCGTAAGTTGAAGTATTATTATTTGTGAAAGATACCCTTGGTGCTCTACATAATTTAACTCCGCTCGAACTAATTAGGGAGGTCCTACGGTAATTTGCTATTCTTTCAAGATTATTTTCGACTTATACGCGACGTTGCTTTCATACTGGTAGCCACGATCTACTAGTAAATAAATCTAGTACAGTATCGTCCGTTCTTTCTCGTCTTCATCTTCTATTACGCCTACCTTACTGTACTATATTACCAGCAGAATCCCGAACAAAATATACCTAACAGCAAGACACGAAGAAATCCCTTGCAACGCAGGATAGATAAGACAAGCAAGCATATATGATTTAGGATATCAACCTCAAATTGATTGTTTCAAATTCAATTTCAATTTCAAATTCAAATTCGAACAACATTTTTTTTCCCCTGTCATTCTTCAAAATCAATCATGATGGTGCGTCGTCGTTTTCACCTATTATTTTCTTCACTACTTGTATATTGCATTACTAGTAACAACGTCATCGTGGTTGTTAATGCTATCGCCGAAAATGAGGATGCTGCTGTCGAAGTCGATGAGAATAAAGCTGTCGAAGTCGATGAGAATAATGCTGCTGGCAATGAGAATAATGCTGGCGATGTAGTAGTAGTAGTACCGCTTGTAGTACCATTTAGGAATGATGAAATTTTGTCATGTCGTGATTCCACAGTTAATTTTTTTATAAAAAATCCTGATATTGAAAATGAATGTCATAAATATGCTGAAACATATTCACAACACGAGGGTGCTCAAATGCAAGACATAGACGAGTATGGTAATGATATAGTAGACTCGGATGGTAATTTTCTATTTGTATTTGGATATCCAGAGGAATCATTAACAGCATTAGAATCAATTTGTACATCTAATAATAATAATGGATATTGGATACAAACAACCATAACCAAATTAGAATTTACATGTACTGTTATGGAAATTGAAAAAAATAAAGTGATTGTAAATAATTATGGTGAATGTTTAGCTAATACAGAAGAATGTCGTAATACAAATATAAGTATATTAATGCAAGGTATGTTTGCTGATATGGGTTTTGCATGTTATGAAGGGGATGTACCACCAGATAATTTTAATGATTTGGTAAAAGAAATTAATTTCAATTATTTCGGTTATGATATATTTGGTCCTGGTGATGATGATGATGAATTTTATGATGATGAATTTGATGATGATGATGATGATGATGATTATAATGCATTTGATGACGACGATTATGGAGTAGATGATCTTACTACTATTTTTGATGATGATACGATTGATGAAATTATGGAAGAATTAAGAGACGGTCTACCAGAAGATGATAAAGAAGAAGAAACTAAAAATGAAAATGAAGCAACAACAACAAGACCACCCGCTACTAGTAGTAGTAATACAATAGAAACGCCACCAGTAGAGGAGGTGGAGTCTTCGCCTACATTATATGCTGGTGCTGGTGATGATGAATCAGGATTAGACAATACTAACGGCGGCTTGCTTGAGACACTTGATAGTAGTAGGACAAGTACAAATTCGTCCTATACCATGACAGGTATTATTATTATTATTTCATGTATTGTGATTGCAACAGTTGGATTCATTTTTACACATTCACATTATTCTAAAATCAATAAACGACATACAGGTGGTGGTGGTGGTAAAGGAGGAACACGACGAGGAGAGAGAGGAGGTGGACGACATGCAAAATTATCACAACAACAAATTGGTTATGAAATGATAGGTATATCTTCTGGTGAAAATGATCTTCAATTTGAATTATCTGGAACTTTAACTTGAGTAGAGAAATTAAGATGACAAGAAAAAAACAAAATCGTTGCGTTCATCACCAGCTTTTTCGTTGGCTCAATCGGATCTAATTCTGATGACGTACGAGGAGCAACGACGATTCTGCCCGGTCTTGCATGGCTACGTTACGTTGTGTTGCTTGCATCATAATTGCTGCAAGAGATTCTGGAACGTTCGTGGAGCGAATCTTGCGATTGAGTTGGGGAAAAAAGCCATTTTCCCGGCTCTCTTTGTCGGCTCCATGGATCGAACCAGCGTAGCGAGGACGTTATCGAGAATGAGAATCCTGCTAATCTAGATCCTTCTCGTGATGATGATGTCTCTGGTCTTCCTTTGAATTCTGGTGCTAGCTTATGCGTAGACGACATGCGAAAAGATGATACGAACGAAGATTGCATCAGCCTTATGATACCATAATTGGCACGTACTTTGCAGGATTCAGATATACTAGTGCCTAGAAGACAAACGAGTGAGTCTGCTAGTAGTAGATCCAAACAGTCGCACGTCACCCTCGTACCTATACAGTATAACAGTTATGTCCTTTCCTTCTTTAGAATAGTTCGCCTTGTAGTCCTTCTCTACATCCTTATACGAAATCGTTTCCGACATAGACATGTGCACTTTCTTATGCATGTTGTAGTAAGTGTCGTGATACGTTAGTACGGTACAGGCGTATGTTGCGGTAGGAGGAAAGAGAAAAGAATCGAACCTTACTAGTAGTACAGTTCACACACACGCACACGCACACAAACGAGATTAAGTTTGTAACTATTATATTTATTTAATGACATTGACTTGACTACTGTATTATTATTTCTTTAATTTTTCAACAACAAACACTCGTATCGTGTCGTAAACTTGTACCTTGTGTACATGTACACACACACTGCATATTTTGCCGTTGTTACTGTATTTATTTATCTTTCTTTCGTTCTGTTCTGTTTTGTTCTGTTCTGCCTGTAACAATGCACTTCCGTCCTATTTCTTTTTTTTTCTTCACCTCAATAAAACTTCGCTTTTCGCGATCGCATATATCATCTTATATCTGTTTTGTTTCTTAATGATGTTGTAATTTACCAGACATACCTGACATAGATTTAGTTTTACCATCCGGGATCATATACAATACAATAGGTTTATCTTTACTACCCCTATAGGGTGCATCCACACGATAAAATCCACGTCTTTCTAATTGAATCACATCACCAACCTTTAATGTTTTTAAATTAATATCACCAATCACATGAGTGGTTGCAATCGTATTCGGATTGACATAATCTTCAAACTTATCACCATCTTCTAATTTTTCTTTTGTGACTAAATGATCAAATTCTGTTAATATAGCAGGACAATAATTTGTCGCTTTAACTTTATTACTATCATCATCTGCTGCATCATCTACTGCAATCCATGAATATTTACGTTTCGTGGATTTGAAATCACCATCCGGAATTAATTCACCTTCTAATTGATCCTCCTTTTTGGATGTAATCTTCACAACACCCCAACGTAACAAGACAATGTTTTCACCAACAATACAATCATCCGCATCAATTTTTTCTAATAATACTTTGGAGGATAATTTCATGGGACGTTTTCCCATTGTTGGATCCTTTGGATGTAATGATGTACTAACATATGTTTCATTATCATTTGTTGGAAAATTAGGAATAGTTAATGTGGAATTTGTCTTCGAATCAATGGCCATAAAACGACGTGCTGTTTTATCTAATTCTTTTTTATTTTCCGCCCAAAATGAATTCCAGACCATATTCACCACACGTCGTGATGCACCTTGACTATAGATATAGGTCTTTAAGGCAGGAATGGAGACACCTCGACGTACCACACCCCGGACTGTGGGAAATCGTGCATCATCCCATCCTGTTACTAAATTTTCATTGACAAACCATGTTAATTTACGTTTCGATAATAACGTGTATTGAAAATTCATTCGACAAAAGGAATGGATCCGTACACGACGTAATCCCAATGTTTTCAATAAAAATTGATATTGTTCATCCCGATCATTATATTTCGGTGGTACGTAATGCGTGTGTTACACCCTCTAAGGAATCCACTATGGGACATGCTAAATCATACGTTGGATATGCTTTATGTGTAGTACCCGTACGATGATGGGGTGTTAAATTTTGTCGATACAGTACCGGATCACGCATTGTACCATTATCTGATAACATATTAATTTTAGCACGTAAACACCATTGACCACCATTTTCGGATCCGGAACACATATCTAAAAATAATAGTTTTGCTTCTTCTGGACTTTGTGTCGATCGATATTTTGATTCTTTTCGTTCCATCCGTTCCTCTTTCATTTGTTCTTGTGGTGTATCATCCATATAGGCTTGTCCCTTTGCAATCATTTGGAGTGCATATTTTTGTATGGCACTAATATAATCCGATGTATAGGTCAATACATCTCCTTTCACACCCAGTGTGGCCAGATCTTCTAATATCGATTGTTGATATTCTTCTTTTTCTTTGGATGGATTTGTATCATCGAATCGTATGATAAGACGTCCCTGATAACGTTTGGCATAATAATCATTTAATAGACAGGCTTTCGCATGTCCCACATGTAAATAACCAGATGGTTCTGGTGGAAAGCGTGTCACCACCTGTCCAGGAATGGCACCTTCTAATAAAGCCATACCAGAAACAAGTGGATCAAGTTTTGTTTCAGAAAATTGTGCCTCAGCATCAGTTGTTGCACTACCAGATGCAGCACCCACCGCTAATTGAGTTGCTTTCATTAATGCTGGATGTGAACGCATCATTTTAGTCCATCGTGTTGCAATAGGATAATCATCTTGATTCAATGATTCTAATACCGTTGTCTTATCTTGAATAGTACATGGAAAACCTAATGCCGCAAATAACGCAATATCCGCTAAAGATATTTTATGTCCACATAAGTAGGTACGTTTGGATAAGGCATATTCTAATGTCGTTGCAATACCTTTTACTGCTTGTTCGGGATTTAATTGTAGTAAGGATTGTGAATATTCAATCCAGGCATTTTGTTCCGCACGTTCATTGGATGAGGATGTTGTCAGAACTTTGGAGGATGATGCAATACCACCATCTAATAAATATCGTGCACATGCCAAATCACCAACAATAGCTTGACCATTACTATCACCTAACATTGATTGTGGTACACGATGATCACTGGTAATAGTTAAATCAATATCAAAATCACATAAGCACGCCACAGCTAATGTAATAATAGGACGTTCATTCATACGTACAACATTAGGATTAATGACCAATTGAAGAGGTTTGAGTTTAAATTTTGAAAGATTCGTCAGTGGTGGTGGACCACCATTCTCACTACCAATACTACTACCGGATGATGATTTACCCTTGACAGCAGCAAGAACTGATACTATTGCCTTGGCGTTGTTGATTTTCGCGGCAGAGACACGTTTTGTCGCAGAAGTATCCGCAGTGTCAGCGGCATCTGTAGCAGTAGCAGTAGCAGAAGGTGCACCAGTAGCAGAACTATCAGTAGTAATACCAGCTTTAAATGCCGCCTTCTTCGCTTCTTTTTCTGCTTTCTTGGCAGCTTTCTTGGCAGCATTTTTAGCACTTGCCATCACATTTACTACAGCCATAACGTTTGCTTTCTTTTTGTCAGTAGATATAGTAGATTTACCATCTACACCAATTCCATTATTCAATACTGCAAATTTTGCTTTTGCGGCAAGTAGTTTTGCAACTAATGGATCCACAATTTTTTTCATTTCACTCTTGTCTTCAATATCAGTCTTTGCTGATTTGATGGATCCACCTAAATCATCAATTTCTTTTTTCAGTGCATCCTTTTCAGCATCCGTATCAGTCGTTGCTGTAATAGTACCAGTTACCTCAGTTTCTTTACCTAATTCAACTTCCACGGCTCCGTCGTCAGTTTCCTTACTACTTAATTCAACTTCAGGCACTTGTGCTGCAACAATTGATGCACGAGCCTTACTAACAGTCTCTTCTGCTTTACCTAAAATTCCTTCCGCTGTAGTTTTTGCTTGATTAATTTCAGTTTCATGTTTGGCAGCAAATTCCGTTGCACCATCTTTGAGTTTCTCACCCATCTTTTTTAATGCATCCATCTTGCTTCTTTTTGATTCCTTTTTTTTGTTTCAGTACGTTCAAAGATACTAATAAGTGATGTACGGTAAGGGATGTATTTCTTTCTTTTATCACAACAGCAACACAAGATATTCAATTCGAGAGCTTCTTGTCGCTATTCTTGTTACGTGTTTTGCACGTCCCGCACAAACGAACGGTTGTCGTTTCATTCGACTCAATCGATTGAATGAATGTTCATGTCGTCTTTCAGTCCGTCAGTATATTTTCTATTGTTTATTGACCCTACTGTAGAGTGCGCAGTGAACATTACTACCGTGGTATGCATGACGCGAACAAGCCTCAATCACACTTTGAATTCAGAAGGAATCAATCGAATCAATCGAATTAACTATGAATCAATCGACAATCGAATCATCGATACGATCGAATCGATCAAAGCTATAGCTGTTGCACGATAGATGGCGCTATACGATGCTAATACTACTAACAAAAGGCTAGTATAGCCTGGCATTTCTAACTATCTTATAATAGGGGGATGTTTGTAAAAATTACAGTGAAAAGAATGGACCTTCAACGTATATATGACAAAGCAAATCACTTCAGGTCTGGATGACATGCCATGTCATATACCGAGGGATTGTAGGATACAGGCGACTAAACTGGTAGGCAAATAATAATTAGATATACAATAAATAAGATGAGAGAGAAAGGAGGAGTGGGGATAGAGATCAAAACAAACAACCACTGCTATCGCATAAAACTTAGTCTTCCCGCCGGAGTGGAGTGTGAGTCAGTCGATTCGATACTCAATTCGACCTACTATTAGTACGGTAGAACGCACAATAATGATGACGACAAATACGAATAACAAGATGAAAAAGATTTTGACCGAGAGAAAACAATTGATCCTATAAAATGCAATCGAGACTGCTGTCCGTGAGATATAAGACACAACAAATAACCACTACTACTATTGGAGTTTTGAGTTGAGTTGAATTGAGTCGAGTCGAGTCTCAATTTGACCTACTAGCTAGAACGCGCGTAAAACAATTGATCCTGACATAATAACTTGAATATGTGTGGAAACAAAATCCAAGTTCAAGCCAAATACATGTACATTACACTTTAGCTAGAGATAGAATTTACTACTACTGTACTGTATAGTAATAGCCAATTTATTTAGAAGTTAATTAATCATAGTAGCCAATTATATGCTTTGTTGCTGTTGTTGCAGTTGTTGTTGCCATAATGATTGCTGTCTTCATTGCCACTGTCACTGCCATTGCCACTGCCACCATCAGTTTGATGATGAAAACTAAAACAACCTGTACAATTATTAGTTGAACCAACTCCTTCTCCCAAAAAGGCAGACGATGCAGTTGTTGTTGGTGTTGGTATTGTTGTTGTTATTTTTTGACGTTTGGATTGTAAAAACATGTATTCATCACGCTGCTGCTCTTCTTTTTGTTGTTGCTGTTGCTGCTGAAATTGTCGTTGATTCTTTCTGCCCCCACTGCTACTACCACTCGTCTCTGTATTATTATTCTTATTATTGGTGGTGGTGGCGTTTGCGGTAATGTTTGCATTGATCATGTTGTTGGCTATTTCTACTAGTGACAATGATTTCGCATTGTTTGCATTTGCATTGTTTGCATTTGCATTGTTTGCATTTTTATTATTTAACGTTGACGTTGACAATGCATTTTGTCGTCCAATACAACTTCTTTTATATTCTTTATAGGAATTGGCAACCTTTTGTCGTATTGCAAATTTATCATTTACTAATAACCATGCATTACGTTTCTTATTCCATTCTAATATTCTCATTTGTTGCCCTCCTCCACCACCGCCACCGGCTCCACCGGCACCGCCACTACTACTACCATTACTTCTTGGCGCACTACTAGTAGTATTATTCATGATCTGATCCGCAATTTTTAATGTCATGTCAAATTTATCTTTCCGATCACTTAACATAAAATGACTATGATGTGTTTCTTCAATTAATGATCGGAAATGTAAATTACCAGGATTATTTTTAAAACTTTTACCTTTCCTGAAACATATATCATAGGATCGTGGACATTCTACTAGAATGATTTCATCCACATCCTCATCATCATTACTTGCACTTGTATTACTAGCAGCGGTTTGGTTGGCGTTGGCGTTGTTATTGCCGTTGTCGATAACGTCAGCGTTGCAGCTACTGCTAATGAGTTGTGGCTGCTTTTCATGCTGATTACGTGCACGTTGTTGTTGTTGTTGTTGTTGTTTCCTTTTGATACTTTGTTTTTGTTTTTCTTCTTGTTGTTCCACTGTTGTACGGAATGTTACCCATTGAGAATGTGCAGTCGTTTTCACTGTACCACTATATGTCATTGGTAATAAATCGACAGGTATACCATAGCTCTGTAATTTATACAAAATTTCCATTGTATCACCTGTGTTGTTTTAAAAGAATAGAATAAAAATGATGAGATATCAAATCAAAGTCCTCCAAGATGGAGCTCCTCTCCTCGAGTCTGCCAATATACCACGTTTTACGTTTTACGGTTTACACTAGTACGGTACGTACCAAAATGTGTTTTATATCGTGATTTGTGATGTGTATTTAAACTAAAATAAAATAAGGAGGATAATACTTTATAGATTGGTTGATTCTTGGAACAAAAATGAATGGATGTGACCCGTACTGGTAATGCCACATTAAAATTTTGTTTAAATGTTTCAGTATTCTGTTTTTTAATCTTTAATCGTAAATTACCTTTTTCCCATAAGGATGTATAATTATCTTCATCAGAGGGCCAGGCAATTACCACTATACCCTTTTGTTGTGTTTCAATATCTTCGGATGCAATCCAATGCAAGTACATTACAATTTTACATCGTAATATAAACTCTAAATCAAATCCCACCTTACCAACTAAGCAATGTATTCGACGTCCAGATCGATCACGGAATGGTAAATATTGTGCTCTGGAATTTTGTAATGCACGTATTTCTTCCCTATTACTATTATTATTGTTATTGTTGTTATAAACATCTTTGATTTTCGGTGGTCGATCAGCAATAAAATTACCAAATATAGCTGTTGAAAATTCTAAAAATGATACAAACCGTTTCACAGCTTTTTTAGAATCAAATGAATCACATCTCAAGAAACGTAATCTAACATCTGGATCATTTACATAACATAATTCTTTCTTTTCATCTGCTGATTCATTTTGTTGTTGTTTTTCATCTTCATTATCTTGTTCTTTTTCATCATCCTGTTCATTTTGGTTTTGACTACTACTACTACTACTACTACTACTCTGTGATTGTTGTGATTGTGATTGCATTGGAATTATATTTCTTAATACATCTGTATCAGAATCTGTATCTTCGGTAGTTTCTTCATTATTATCATTGTTCGCCTTCATCTTCGTCTTTATATTTGGAGTACCTACTTTGATTGCTTCTGCTGCTGTTTCTGCTTCTGCTGAAGCGTCTTTTTCCTTTTTTTACTTCTTATTAAAATAATTTTTTGTAATTCTATATCAAATTCAATTAATTTCTCCTGTAATAATGTAGGTGTTTCTACTTTGTAGGAGGATAAGGATCGTACACCATGTATTTCTTCTTCCATTGCATTACGATCATATAGACTCAATTTTAATAATTCTTTCGATAAACTATCATTGACTGTTACATTTGTAGGTGGTATAGCAATCCCACCACCACCAATACCATTCGTTGCATAGTCTTGTTGTGCTTGTGATTGACGTGTACCATTTGTGGTTTGACTTAATTCATCATCATTATCATTAGTATTGCCATTGCCATTGTCATTGCCATTGCCATCATTGTCATTATCACTGTCATAATCTTGTAAAAATGTACTATTCGAACGATGCTCCTCCTCCTCCTGCTCCTCCTGCTGCTGCTGCTGCTGCTGCTGCTGCTGCTTAGTTAGGGTAGTAGAAAAAGTGGCAGCACCGGCACTGGTATTGGCAATGTCATTATTATTCATTATGCCGTTATTATTTATTGGAATTAGCCTACTATGAATACTAGTAGGTAGTAGTATTTGACTTGACTTGACTTGACCTTCTTGCTTTATTTGACACCAAAAACACAAACACAAAAACACACTCACACAAACACTATAGTATCTCTCTCTGTCTCTCTTTCACTCTTTTCTTTCTTGGCTGTTTTGTTTTGTTATCTTCTGTTCGACGGTACGTACAGTACAGTATAGGAATCAGGTATTTAATTTAATAACGGCGTTTCGATTCTTCGACTTCGAATCTTCGACTTCGGTCTCAGATATTATACGCGGATCGGACACTCGATCACTCGGTCTCAATGAATGAATCGAATGGTATGTATGATGTGTAGTATCTCTCTCGTATCTCTCTCTCTGTCTCTCTGTCTCTCTGTTCTCTTTCGTTTCTGTCTTTGTCTCGCTATTAGTAATAGTAGAAGTAGAAGTAGGTATCCGGTATTCTATTTTTCAGACTCGTGATTGTTTCTTCCTCTATAATATCCAACACCACCACTGATCCACTATCTCCACTATCGCCTCTCTCTCACTGGCTGTACACACTGCACTCTTGATACTTATAAAAGTCTTGTCATTGAAGTTGTATCGATCTGGATCCTACAATATATTGATGCCTAGTACATTAAACAAATAAGAGATTTTTTTCTTTAGCGCTCTTTTAATACACAGTACAAGTAGTCAGTTAAGTTACAAGTTAGTCCACACACATTCCGACGACGATCATCACTATTTTTTATTTTTGATGATGTACTGTACGAACGTAGTAAAAGAAACAGAGGGGGCTTCTTCAGGGCTTCTTCGCAGAACAATACAAATAGACCAAAATTCTCTATCGCAGAACCGCCAATAGACTAAAATTCTATCAATGTAGCTTTTATTTTTCAAATTATTTATTTATTATTATAATCTCTTTGATGAACCTTTACGCGACTTCTCAAATGCCATCATAAAAACAATGATAACCAATTACAATAATTTTTTATAACATAAATGTTGAGTATAATAATAATATTATTATTATTATTATATAATTATTTAATTACTTAACGCAACTAAAACACAAAACCTATACAACCCAGGTCGTAATACTGGAGAGCCCGCGATTTATAGGATTTTCTCTAGCAAATAAATGATTCATTCACTCTTGTGAGATCTTTTCAGATGATGACTTCAAGGTAAGTTACTGGGTACTAGTACTAGTACTAGTAGCCTACATATATATTATATATATATATATTATGCATCATACCAATGATACGTACTACAGAATAGTCTACTGTACTGCGGAATATCAAATTAATTCATAGAGTCATTACCAGTGGTGTAAGATGAAGAGACAGGAGAATAGCATATACACAATAGTACTTAACTATTACAAATAAACTAAGGATAATTTCTATTTTAATTAGATTATAATATGTATTTATGATGATGCTTCATCTAATAATGCTTTGCTTACTGGTGTATATACACTTCAATTTTATTGATGATATTGACTTTTTTTTTTTTTTTTTTGGTGAATAATATATATATAAATATCTTTTGTTTTGTTTCTCGTGTTGCATTACTACGGTAGTTCGGACCCGCCTGCTAATGCTGTTACTTTGGCTGTTTCGACGGACGGATCTGTTTCATCGATGGGAGAGTCGGTTATTGGAGGTGTTGCAGTTGGTTTACCAGTTGGTTCGTTTGTAGTAGGAGTACCCGTTTCTTCTAGTACTTCGTCCGTTGGTAAGTCGGTAGGAAGTTTGGTCGGTTCCACAACAGGAGTCTCCGTAGGTGATCCTGTAATTGCAACAACTGGTGATCCTGAAGGAGATTTAGTCGGTTCAACAACAGGAGTCTCCGTAGGTGATTCACTCGATTCAACAACTGGGGTTTCTGTTGGTGATCCTGTAATAATAGCAACAATAACTGGTGATTCGGAAGGAGATTTGGTCGGAGTCGATGTCGACGCACTTGGTGATGGACTTGGTTCATCGTATTCAACATCATCTTGTAGCACAACCATTAAAAAATCAAGGTTGGTTGCAAAAGTACCAGATTGAATTGATTCCATTGTAGCAGGTACAGCCGTTTCCGGTACGGCAATTGTTGCAGAAGCACACATCATTGCTGTTGCATCAATTTCTATTGCACGCGCTTCGGCTTGTTGTAGATATGGACCGAGTGCCACGGAACAATCATCAATGACCAACACACCTCCTGCCGTTGTCGATGGACTTCCTTCTTCCATCTTTGTTTTGATTGCTACTACTTCTTCTTCGTCGGAGTCATCAGGAGTTCGTGCTATAACGATGTACAACTGAATAGATTCAGTAGCAACCATTTCTTCATCAGCGATTGATGGCGACGATGTTGGCGACGATGTAACAATTATAACAGTTGTCTCTTCTGGTACAGGTTCTGGTGTAGGTTGAGGTACAGGTAGTCTTGGTGATACTGGTGGTGGTGATGGTGCAAGTCCTGCAAAGGCAATAAAGGGTGCAATTGAAACTGTTGGTGCATTATTACTACCTTCCAAGAAGACATCATAATTTGTTAATGTATCGTATGTACCAGCACGGACTGCTGCATTAATTGTACGTGGTACACCAGCAGTATAATGTATATCAGCTGGCGTTGATGTTGTAACTTGAATTTTCACTTCAACTTCTTTTGTACCAAGTGAATTCATTGATACTAATGTGCTAATAACAGGGATGGTAATAGTTGTTACTGTTGGTTGGATTGGGAATGGACTAATAACTGTTGTTGTTGCTTTGATAAATTTCGTCGCAATATCTAAATCAGTTGCATCAATTGGTACAATAGCTCGTACGGTAGTATCAATTTTAGAATCAATAGGAACCGGTGTTGGTACTAATGGTGTTGTTGGCCAATTTTGATGAGAGAATACAACAGGAAAACCAGCATCTTTTGAATATTTACCCTTAAGGACAGCAAAATTAATTTGATCATTAGCACTATTACTATATCCTTGATTACCAGGTTCAACAATACCTTCTAAATTAATTTTAATACATTGAATACCAACTAAATCTTCAGTAGGGACATTCAATATATCAAAACTATCACATGATGTTGGTAATACATCACATGTAATATTAATTTGACTAGTAACACCTTCAATAATTGTTTCAACTGATTGTTTAACTTCTAAATCACGATGATCATGTAACGGATTTCGTACCAATTGACGATCATGCAATTCCCTATCAGTTAATTCATGTGAATTGATAGTAACAAATTCAGATGATAAATCAATATCATTTCCATTGTCATTTTCATTTTCGTCCAAGTGTAGTCTTCGCCGTGATAGACCTAAGATACTTAATGTTGTTGAAACAATAGAAGCTGCAGCATCATTAAGATTAGAACCAGATGCAACACCACCAAAAATTTGATCCAATCCATTTCCAACACCGAAACGTGTTACTAAAGAAATCGTTGGTGCAATTGTTGGTGTTTTCTGTGTATTCGATAATAATAGTAATAGTATTTTTATTATTGTTTTTAAGAGGAAGAGGAAGAAACGAAAGATCCGAAGGAAAAAAAAAGGAATGTTAATTTAGAATTAGTGTCGGGTAGTAGAGAATATAACGAATAGCTGTTCATTTCATTTCGTCTGTTCGTTCGTCGTATCACGAGACGAGAACTCACACACATGCCCCATCACTACACACAATTTTGTTTCTGTATTTAACTTACGGAAGGACGTTTTGTTGGACGCTTTGTGGGCTTCTTTGTGGGCTTCTTTGTTGGCTTTTTTGTTGGCTTCTTAGTTGGTTTCTTTGTTGGCTTCTTAGTTGGTTTTTTCTGTGTACAATAATACGTTCACGAACGAGTAGTGAACGGAATGGAATGGAAAGTATGACAACCCAAAATGAAGAAGAAGAAGTCGAAATAATTAGAAATAATACTTAACCTTATTCATGAGAACTGTCACGTGTCACGAGAACAACGACACACACACACACACACACACACACACACTTAATTGTAACTTACAGTTGGACGTTTCGTTGGACTACGGGTTGGTGAATCAGCATCTTGCACATCTGTACCATTACATGGTAATTGCACAAAACCTGTTATCAAATCAAATGTAATTTGGTTTGAATTGCTGGAGGAACAATTTTCAGATACGCATAATTGTTCAATACCGATAATATTTTGTGTATTCAGTATAGTTGATGTCTCAACCGGTATATCTTGTAATTGTGTATTATATTGACCAACGAGTGTTTCATTGAACGGACCAAAACAATTACAGTCTTCATTAGCAACAGCAATAGGACCAGTTGCATTGGTTGATCGATATAATTCTGGTACAACAGCAGCAGCTGATAATGGATTACCAGACGAACTACATGTGTTTCGTCCTGCATTTGTTCTAATTCTTGAACCAATTAAATATTGTTTTTTAGATGAATCTGCACTTAATACAAATGTTAAACCAATATCTTTAAATCCATTTGTATATTTAGATTCACAGATTTGAAATGAATTATATGATTCTAAATACGATGATTCCAATTGTTCTAATGTTGTTATATTATTAAAGTCAAAATTTGGACCATCATATGTAACAGCTGAATAAACAGTTGTTTGAAATGGATCGACACCAACCGGTACACATGTTGGTAATAGTAATGGTGATTCTGCTTCAACATCTTCATCTTCTCTACGACGAGCAGCAGCACTATATATATTACCAACACGAAGAAATGAAACTGGCTGCTCGTGATTATTGTCTTGTTCTTGCTCGACAGTAGTAGCAGCAGCAGCAGCAGCAGCAGCAGCAGCAGAATTCGCATCGACAACAGAAGCAGCTCCGTCAATAACTGTGCTTAAAATGCAAAGCCCAACAAGGACAGCAAGAAATGTAAAGACTTTCATTGTACGTACGTAACTTGTAGGTGGTGCGTGGTTTTGTTTTGTTTTGTTTTGTTTCAGTTCCTGCTGATCTTCTCTTCTCTTAAAAAGCAGAAGGAAGGAGGGAGTACAGTAGTGTAGTGGGGAAGAGCAAGAAAGGGGATGTTAGTTAGCAAGTCAGTTTCTGGCGTGCGAATCGAGTAAATTCGAATCGAGTAGAAATCGAATAGAAAGAGGATGGAAATAACATTCGTTTGTTGCGATTCATTCAAGAACGATCGTTCGAACGAATGAACGAATGGAAGATGGAGGGGGGGGGGGGGGGGTTACTTGTCGCTCGCAAAAATGATGAATGTCATTGCATTGCATTGCATTGGTGGCAGGCAATTAAATGTCATCGAGAGAATCAAAAGTCAAGAATAAAAATATCCCTAACATGCACAGAAATTAAAAGAAAGGCATTGCAAGGGGGAGATAGCTAACAGTAGTACAACCCAGACATGCAGCCACCATCAATGCCATCGTTTTGTCAATGGCAGAGGTGCAGTACAAAACAAATAATTGGAAGAATTTCGCATCACTCGCTACACTTCTCTTGCTCTAATCAATCGGTCTCGTCTACGCGGACGATGATGACAACACAAACAAACAAACAAACTTACTCATTCACCGCCTGGCACTCACTTTCTTTCAATAGATCTGTTTTCTTTTTTTCAGAAACTTGCGTGAGTTGATGGAAAAGCCGATGTGGAAAATGTAGATGGCTTGTGCTGAAAAAGTGAGATATTGTACAGTAGAATGAGAATGTGTTACAGTGTCATATGGAGTTTGGATGTACTGTACCGCAAGATGCCGATCAAGCAAAGACTAACTAGATACCTTACATGACGTGAAGGAAACGGCATTTTAAGAAACAAATGAGAAGTACTATCATCATTTTCGATTTTCGAATTTCAAATCGCGAAATAGGAAAGAGAAGATCTGAAAGAGAAGAATTCGTGATGTCTTGTAAGTGACTGCTTGGTTTGCGAGACTATATGCCCTGATTTGAAACAGAACAGTTAACTTCTGTCACACCCGTGCTCTCTACTGTAGCAATGCATGCTGCAGTACCATCACAACATCAGCCGTAAATTAGTGAAAGCATGTCACAAAGAAATAATGATGGAATCTTTTAACAAGGGCTTATGATTAATGAGCTTAAGTTGAGATCAAATAATACCGTACAAATAATGTATGTAGTTGGCAGGTTTTTCCTCACGTACATTCTTTGAGAAATTCTTTCAATCTCCTTAACCGAGGACATTGCGAACACGCTTTTAATCTGAATCGTGACGAGGAAGACAAACCTAAAATGCATGTGCTAGAAGAAATTCCATCTAAACAAAATAATCGATACACATGTTAATCTCGTTAGATTTATATTTGATTGCAAACGATACACATACAAAGCACATACAAATTTAAAATTTCATTTTTGATTCCTTCGTGGCGATCTTCTTGACATTTCTTGAATACGTTTTCGCTTTTTTCTCAGCGGAATCTACAGTATGTACTATGGTAGCTTCTATTATCACAGAACAGTACTGTATCTACTTTTAGTATGTACAGGACTACCTTTCAGCTATTAGGTACTTCTATATATGATAGTACAGTTAGTTATCATTAGAATAGTATTATTAGTAGAATAGTAGTCTTCATCCTAACAAAGAAATGTTTTCTGTTGTGCCATAAGTCCTACAAAGAAGTCTTCATCGTAACAACACTTATATATATATTGTGTGTCACACAACTTGAACCAAAGAACAATTGCTTCATTCCTTAATCTAATAATGTACAACAACATGTACTGCCTTACAGGTACTATTAATCATGTAGATTGTACTTCCTATTATGTAGCAAGGTCCATACAATGCATTATCACAGAGATATTGTGATATGATGGTACACAATTATTTGTTGCTCTTGTTGTGGGACCTATATATACACATCATGTCACTTACTCAGCAAAGATTGCACCCATGCTGGCAATGGGTCCGGTCCCATTATAATACTCTTCTTCTTATAACAAAACTAAATACACAATATATCAGCATATCAACATATTGGTGGTAGATACATAATACTACCACTAATAGGTCCTACTACTATACTACTACTACTCTTGTATCTTTATCTCAGTTAGTCCAGTTAGTAATCATTATTTCTTTAGATGAGACCAGCATGCATCAGGGGAACAAATTCTCACATGGTGTGGTACACCAACAATATTGTTGTCATCCTTTTATCTCAATGGATGTCATAACCTGTACACATGCAGAAATTTTCAGGAAATGTGCAACAAATTCTCACCTCACGCAGCAGTAGCATTTCTTGTTGATGTTTTGAATTATTGTTTGGTTGACAGAATCAAATAGATGGAACCAGCAATTGGCAGGTGAGTGGAGATCTACCATCAGTGACATACAGATATTATTGTCATGCTTATGCGTGTGTCATTCAACAACAGTTTACTACAACAAGAAGTGTGCAACAAATTCTAACATAGTAGTACCATCAGATCTTGTTGTTGTCTTTGCAATGTTCATAGTGTAGCTTCCTGATTCTACTCAAATATTAGCTCTGGAAGGAGCTTGTCAATTGGCTGTTCTAACCGTACACAGGAATTCCTTGCATTCCCCTGCATGCCTGTGTATGGGTGGTTTAGAAGATTTCCAGGCTCTTGATAGAGCTATTATTCCAGCAAAAATGGGTGGTAACTGCACGTGCTTTCTCTAGATGTAGGTGCAAAACGAGGTGCGGAATTGGAAAGACATGTAACTTTTTTTACTCCAGTAACATCCATATTGTTTGGCCCAAAATGGCCCATTTTTTTTGGGGGGGGGGGGGATGTGACCTAGTACACTGTCAAAAATATGAATTGTCCCAAAGAAAGCACATGGGGTTGACAATATACACTAAAGGGAATATAAATTTGGCGAGCTATGGGCAGGACCATGCTGATGTGGGTGCTAAAGGGGGAACCTGTTTGGTGGCCTAAATGACCCTTTTTTGGGCTTAGCCTACAGACTTAAGTAATAGTTGGACCTTGTACCTATAGGTATAATGTTGAGCTCCATATAATCTTTCAAGGTTATTAGGTCTGTATTGATGGTGCATCACAGTCTTGATTACACACGCACTTGGCACTTAGAGGAAATTTGTGTTGAGTGGTGGATTTTGAGCAGTGACACACCCAAATATATGTATGGTTACCTAAAGCAATGATATAATCCAAAACCTCTATGAATTAGGTTGATGCCTAGCTATTTTATTTGGGACTCAGCATACCTGGTATGGGTGAGGTAGCATCTCAAATATTTTTGCAATGTGTGCATTTTGGGCCATGTTATGTCTGTTCTATTGTTCCCCTCCCCACTACACCACCAGTATGGCAAATGTTCCAAGCATTGTTGGTGTTCAAACCATGTTCCAATTCCTTTTTTTGATGTTGTGGCAGGGTATTTCTGAATGATACTTTTGGGCATGGAAATATGACATGTTGGCCAAAATGCAATGTTTGTGTTCTGGTGGCAAGAATAAGGAAGTATGAGGGACCATGACCCTTGGTTCATCCCCTATGGGTATTGGATGGATGACTGGGTAGTATTTTGGTGCACCATGTTGGTTCTAGAACCTAAGGAGAAGTTGATTAATATTCCAATAACCAAACTCCACTGGAGATTTTGTTGGATAGAAATGATACCAATCACAATTACTTTAGTCAAGTGATGATGAACCACCAGGGATGGTAGGAGGGAAACACATTCAATCTATCTGGTACAATTAACCCATTGTGTTTCATACCAACCTAAACCCGGATCTCCTGTTCACCTAGATAATTTTGTGCCTACCTCATAAGCCACATGAATATAAAAGTTGTAGGAGGCAAACACAATGTTCTAGTACACTATGTGGAGGTTTGCTCCCTTTCAAATGAGATATTTTGTGGTTCATCTCTGAACAAAAATCTTGTTATTTGTGTGCCTACCTCATAAGCAAAACAAATTTTATTCCTCAATCACACGAGCAGAAAAGTTGTAGGAGGCAAACACAATGTTGTAGTACACTATGCAGAGGTTTGTGCACCCAACCTATTTGGTGTTGTCCCCTTCAACTCTTTCATCTGGGATATGTTGTGGTTCATTTTGATTGGAAATCTTGTTACTATTTGTGTGCCTACCTCATAAGCAAAACAAATTTTATTCCTCAACCACACGAGCAGAAAAGTTGTAGAAGGCAAACTCAATGTTCTAATACACTACTATGCGGATGTTTGTGCACCTGACCTATCTGGTGTTGTCCCCTGCAATCCTTTCAAATGAGATATTTTGTGGTTCATTTTGATCAAAAATCTTGTTCTTTGTGTGCCTACCTCATAAGCAAAGCAAATTTTACTCCTAAAAACATGAGCAGAAAAGTTGTAGGAGGCAAACACAATGTTGTAGTACACTATGCAGAGGTTTTTGCACCCAGCCTTTTTGGTGTTGTCCTCTGACACCTGCAACTCTTTCATCTGGGATATTTTGTGGTTCATTTTGATTGGAAATGTTGTTACTATTTCTGTGCCTACCTCTTAAGCAAGATAGATTTTACTCCTCAAAAACATGAACAGAAAAGTTGTAGGAGGCAAACACAATGTTCTATAGGAGGCAAGCAAACACAATGTTCTAGTACACTATGTGGATGTTTGTGCGCCCAACCTATTTAGAAGAAAAAGTGATAGAAGGGTTAGGCAAGGTCCTCATACGCTATTTGGAGGCTGGTGCACCCAAAGAAATAAAAGTTCTACAATGGAACCATTCCAAATAAGAATGTTTGTGGTGCTTTTTGCTACAAAATAGGACTGATTTGAGTGCATACCTACCACAGCCAAATCTACTTCCCTCCTCAACCAAACATACGAAAAAGTGATACGAGAGATAGGCAAGGTCCTCATGCACTATTACTTGTGGATAGAAACCATCATCATCCCAACCCACCATTTTTTTGGATGAAATTGCAGTTTACCCTGGTTTTCAAAAATATCTCATAATAAAAAGCAGTCAAGGACCGTACTTGAAATAATCACTGTGGGCTGAATAATGCTCCAAAACAAATTTTGACATGTATTTTCACACAAATACTCATAAAATAAACTAACCCACCTAAAGCCGAAACCATTGGGGCTTCTGGTTCATATGCTACATCTCGTGCAAAATTATTTTAAGTGGATTTTAGCTAAAATAGGGTATTTATTGGTGTTTGTTCTGTGACGAAGAAAGTAAACCCCTGGATGTACCCACTGTCTTGCATCCATATAAATATTAAGCATATAATGGGTTCCATGATATTATTTTCTGAAAAAAGTTCTTCTAGCAAAAATAATAGCCGCAGCAAATTAACTAGTAACATGGTGCGTTAAAGGCTCGTCATGGTACAGGAATGTGTGCATGAACTGAAGGAGTGCATACCCCATATTTTAAGACCAATATTTATTACACACATGGTAAGGTAGAGGAACTCTCGCTGACCAAAAAAAAAGCATTTTCCTGGAAGTTCTACCCTGCTTTGTGTCCAGAACAAGATATCTAATAAAAAGATGCTGTGTGCTATGTGTGAGCCTACATTATGAGATACCAGTAGGCTTACAAGACTAAGGAATATAATATTTCTCTATTCAATAGATCAATTGTAAACTTCATAGTCAATTTTTCCAAAAAAAGGACTTTTTAGGTGTATATATTTGTTTCTAAAGTTGTTATTATATACCACGCTAACAAATATTAGTAATTTTTTTGGGCATGATTTAGTTTTTATATTAATAACTACTTCCACGCGGAGGTTTTATCATTTGATCGAAATGCTGGATGACTGACGGACGCCAAAAAATACGATTTAAAAAGACATATTTAGTGTTAATTTTGAAGAACATTCGTTCATTCGTTGTGATCCTCATCGGCAACCAGACGATAGACTGCTGTACTCCTGGTACAAGAGATCTATGCTACAACAAGCAATAGCATACACGGTAAGAGTAGAGTAGTTGGACGTCAGCGACGAAAAAAAATAACAAAAATGAAAATAATAATACGAAGAATGATGCTTAGTACTAGTACTACTACGAACATCAATAACCTTATTGTTGTTGTTGCAACAACAGTTCTACTTTTATTTGGAACAGTAGTTGTTACGGCTTACACAACGACAACGTCAACGTCAACGACAACGACAACGACAACAATAGCAACACGAAACATAATAGATAATATTAGAATACCATCATTCCAAGAAATCCAATCACAACAATATTTTTGCTATTTTTTTGTATGTTTCGTATTATATCTTTACTAGCTATATTGCATCAACATAGTGTAAGTAGTTGTGACGTTCTGTTAAAAGCTACTACCCAATGGTGAACTCAATCCTCGTGCATATTTCCTATTGGATCTATCTTGATCTCAGCTGCGCCTAGTATCGAAGCGAAGTAGTCTATCTATTTACGAAAGCATTGGGCGACAATGTTTTGATTCATTCCCTTTGAATGCTCCTGCGTAATGCAACAGTATTACTGGTAGCTTTAGCACCAAAACATTCATCTCCATCACATGGATACATACAATAACCATGATTTATATTCGGTCCACTAACTTTACATTCCATTTGAGGTCCGCAAGAAGATGCACTCTTGTTGCTATTGCTATAGCTATTGCTGTTGCTGCTATTGCTACTACTGCTGCTGTTATAATCGTGATGAATATCAACATATGCATTACGTATTCCATTAATAAGTATAGTAGATTCAATAATTGTCATCCCACCAAAATGTTCACGAATTCTAGGAATTTCTTCATTTGGATGATTCTTATAATATTGTTCAAACTCAAGTTTAGATTTTTGTTTTTCTTCTTCAGTTGGTTGACACATTAATGAACAATATTGTTGTCCACTATCAGCAGTTAAACTACATGTTGCTTCTTCCTCCACACCCCGTGGTAGTTCAGATTTTGAAGGACATGCATCATTGCCTCCTCCTGTGCATTCGGGTGTACAAAACACATATTTGAATGCTAAAGGTAAAAATGATACAGCCTGTTCATCGTCTTTACATGGTGGCTTACCCATATACGGACAATCTTCTTCATTGTATGCACATATTCCTGTATACTTATCACCTACTCCTACTCCTACTCCTACACGAACTCCTTCTCCGCCTAAATCACGGCATGTCATAGATGGACCACATCCATCATCATCATTGTTCTCGTTCTCTACTGGTATGCCTCTATCTTCACTATTTGGAATACAATAAATTCCACAGAATAAATCACCTCCAAGATTTTCCAATCCACAAATCGGTTCCTTTGAAGAAGAAGAAAATGGAAGAAGAAAAAAGAGCAAAAAAAGTAAGATGTTCGAAAGCGTACATATTCGTTAGAGATGCATGCATTGCAGTACAGTGTCGCGTGAGATCATTTTCTTTAGGCACGCATATAGCTTTCCCCATTCTTACCATCGTGATTCCTTTTGGAACATCTAATGGGCAGTTCATGTCATTATCTGTACATATCGGGGCACACATAATATAGTTATGGCTGTTAACAAAAATCTGACGTTCATCTCTACTACAAGGTGGTAAACGATAATGCGGTGACGAGGTATTAGCGTTATTTTTAGTGTTAGTTTTAGTAGTAGTAATTGATTCTTCGACCGCAGCGGCGGAGATATTACTATCGAGAATTCCCACTAAGAATACTAATAACCAAAAGACAATCGTGTTCTTTTTCATCGTTGATATCATCATGTTGTAACACATGTTGATAAGATCTTTGACGTTTGTTACCGTGCCGTCGATGTTCGGTGTTCGGTGTTCGTTGTTCGATGTTTGTTGTTTTGATGATTTATAAATACGATACTGTAGTCGATTATAATTTCTATTTGAGGTATGTACACCTATTACTTCTTCTGGGTCTTGGCATGTATCGCATTTGGTTTCATTTCATGTGATGATTGATATGTTACTCCTATAGCAGTTATTATTGTTGAGGTGGGGAGGTGATAGGGGTTATTTAGTTGAAGGGATGGGATATGGACGATACTAGTACATATCATTTACTCCTATAGCAGTTATTATTGTTGAGGTGGGGAGGTGATAGGGGTTATTTAGTTGAAGGGATGGGATATGGACGATACTAGTACATATCATTTTGTTTCTGATGAGGCATTACGAGGCAGTGAGGTACAGTAGTCAGTCAGCAGCGTCGTGCATCTTGTGAATCGCGACTACTAGTAGTAGTGTACTAAAATACACTCCCCCAAAATACGGTCGCGATCGACCGCCCCCGAAATATATTTGATCGAAGCAAGAATATGATAACAATGACAATTCACATCAATAGATAAACCGCAAATCTTTCGTCATATCACTCTCATCAACAAATAGTGTCCTCAAACTCTTACTTGTCACTTACTGCTGGGTAAAATCATTCGGCAATTCTTGTCCGGTTTTATATTGGATTTGATCCTGATCATCATCACAGGAAAGTGAAGCTTTTTTCGCTTCTTTTGGCAACAATATTATATGACTCATCACTCTGTTTTGGAGGTCTGTTGTAAATTTCATAAACAATAACCGAGTAGGCATGCCGTTACCTGTATCCATGAGAGATGTCGTTAAATTACGTTGACTCCTTTCATAAAGTTACTGATACGGAGTACTTTTTGAACTGGCGGTCGTATAACGAACTCTCTGCCGTCAATCAACGGTATCAACAGCAGCGGCGTTACCAGAGCCATTAACAGCGCGGTAACTGTACCAGTACGTTCAAGAAGAAAAAGAAGAAAGCAGATCATGGGTGAAGAAAATACATCTGTCACTATCATATACAGTACTGTAAGGCGTCTTCAAATCGGAACAACCTAAGTTGAACATAAGTTGGAGTACGAAGTTTGATCCATTCGTAATATCCTGCGTAAGTATAGCATCAGTAATTCGTGGGGACAAAAAGGATAAATCTTTCATTTACGATAGAGCTCTTAAAGGAAACACTTGGACGGGCAGCAGTCCACAGGTCTTCATGGCTCATCGGCAGGACAGTACACGTATGTTCAAGAGAAATGTTTTCACGGAATTACGTAATTACCCCCTACCAAAACAGACTTTATAGAGTTTAAGTAGTTTCTTTCTGATGAAAAATTACGAGGAAGAACTAGTAGTACCACTGCACGGTAGTAGTAGTACAAGTTCAGATAATGAAGAACGCTAAGACGCCATCATATTATTATTATTATGGTACAGTATGAGTTCTTATTAGATGAACACAACATACATATTTCAGTATCATAACAAAAAAGAACACAGTTCTTGTCGACAAAATCGCGTGAATTCAATGCGTTGGAATTTGAATAAAATTCGCGCCGTCGAGGCCGTGTAGTACAAGCTGCTACTGTAATTAAACACTGTGATTAGAGATTAGGAGTGACGAAAATTATTAATGTATATTTTAATCTATGCTGCTTATCGGCTAGTTGAGTTTTTTTGCTTCGACAGAATATCGCTCTGGTCTTACAGTATTAAGGTTTTTTGCATCGACATTTGCGAAAAAGATTATCGCTCTAATAAAACACAAAATTGTCCGATACGCGCCAAGAGCGTTAAAACGCATAATTAAAAAGTTCAAGAAGAATAGGCGTCACATTAATTTTAACTCTAACGCATTAATAATTTTATCAATAGATGACGAACACCCTTTAGATTTAAGCTATCTATCTGTAAAATCTGTCTTTCTAAAAGACATTGCGAAAAAGTTTCGAAAAGACATTGCGAAAAAGAATATCGCTGTGAGAAAAAGAATTGCGAAAAAGAATATCGCTCTTCGCTAATAATAAGACACAAAATTGTCCGATATGCGCCATGAGCTGTTTAAGGATTCCATCAAAACGCACAATAAAAAAGTTTAAGAAGAATAGTTGACACATCACTTAAAACTCTAACGCATCAATTATTTTAACATTAGATGACGAACACCTTTTAGATTTAAGCTACAATATACAGTATATCAGTAAAATCTGTCTTTCGAAAAGACATTGCGAAAAAGAATATCGCTCTTAAAAAAGAAATTGTCCATCACAAAAAAAAAATAAGAACCCTTCCAATAGAAGAACCCAGTTCTACTTGATCTGTTACGAATATGTTTCGTTTTACTGTAGACACAATATTCTACTAGTTTATTTCCTTTCTCACAATTCAAAATTCACAAGTCTTTTTAAACACCTCAAGACTAAACGACTTTCATCCAAAATATAGTACAGTAATACATTATACGACCATAATGAATTCGAGTCCTACCCTTTGCTTGATCGTCTCCATTGCACTGATCTTCGCGAGCACGATGTTATCTACCACGTTTGCATTCAGTAATAATAACTCGAGAATGGGAGCTACAATAATAACAAACAATCCTTCGCAGCAACGATCACGCTCAAGCTCATCTTCCGCCCTACACATTTTACCATCAGATATTGCTGATGTTGCTTCACTAGTATCAATGAAATACGATATAAAGAATGGTGCATTTGGTATGATGAAAAAGGCAAGCTCATCAGCTGTTGCTGCTGTCAATCCTGACGTAGAAGCACAACTATTAAGCGATGCATCCTATTTTGTTATGGACGCACCTACATTTATACCCAAATTGAAAATATCAAAACTACGAATGAGATATGCACAAGTATTGGGACGACTTATGATAATTGGAATTAGTTTTTTACCTCAACATGGTTTCCATACTGAAGAAATAGCTGTCCAATTATTTCTATTGAGCGTGAACATGCGACCAGTATTGAGATCTGTTGCATTACTTCGATGTATTGCTTCTTCAGATTGTGTTGAAGAATGTTCACTCGAATTAGAAGATCTCCAGTCATCATTTTATATCGATACTGATCTACCATCACCATCACCATCACCATCAACATTGCCACTTACCAGATAACGCGTCCAAAGTCATAACATAGTTTTCTTCTTAGATTTCTTTCATAATAGATATAACCAATATTCATTTGATCAATTATTATTTACTGTACTATTCTAGCTATTCTTATAGGAACTACACTATACGCATATATTAGAGAACCCATTCACTATTTCGTACGAACGAGCCAGAACTCGACATTTGGATTAACTAAATGCATACACTTAGTTAGTTGAAGGTATAAGGTGAAGATAAGCACGGCTATTCTACAAGCTGCTGTAGCGAGATCGCCACTAGTAAAGCACAGTGATACGAGCATACCTTTCGTATAGTATTACTGTAGTGTCGATAACATAGTCCTACAGTATAATCATAGGAGGTCTACATTCTTTTTTCCTTGTACGATTTCCGAGAAGCGAAAATCGTCCCAGCCAACAAATATTATCAGCCAATACTTGTAGCTAACATACGGCTCACTAGTAACGTTACTCTGTACAGTATTGAAACATTTGGCTTAAGGCCATTTTTGGGACTGACTCGACTCGACTCGACTGATTAAAAACATACTGTACAGCCATCATGATTGACGAATACAGTATGTAATCGCGTTTTATGTAACGACAAGACCAATACGCCACGTTCGCGATTCGATTTCTTTAAATTAACAGCTTTTTGATTTGATTATTTTGATCGCGAAGAAAATAACAGGAGAGTCCGAAAACAGCTAAATTAGTTCCTACTAAATAGTAATTTTTGAATCGTGGAAAAATTCGGAAAATTTTTGTTTAAATTTTTTGATCGCGCGGCACTTGATTTAGAAGGATGAGGGGGCTGTGGAAAACTAATTTTTTGATCGCAGAGCATAATTAGTAATTTTACTAATTTACGAATTACTAATTAGTAGCATAATTAGTAATTTTACTTATTTACGAATTACTAATTAGTAGCAATATTAGTATTTTAACTATTATGCCATTTTACAAATTACTTAGTATTTAACCG